>JAWNNJ010001281.1:0-10885 GCA_035045125.1 Hypselothyrea guttata | reverse complement strand
TAGTTATCATTATCAGATGCATTGCAAAACAATATTGTATTTTTTGGATAAAATATTTGCATTATAGTTTATTGAAAATAGAAAGTGATCATAAAGTATATATAAATATTTATGTGTATATATCTTTGTAAAAAATTGGCAACTGTAAGCAGCTGCCTATCGTATACCAGCTTAGAATTCTTATAAAATTAAATAACACAATTCTGATAAAAAACGAACAATACAGCTGGACAGTTTACTTTATTGCTGCTTTCCAATTTCCAATTAGCGTTCCAATTAATTTTAAATTTTCTGCAAAATCAAGCACGATACGAAAAAAAGATTTGCATGCAGATCATGTTTCTCATAAATAAGATAGCAATTATATTTTGAATTAACAGTATTTCTATATACTCATAGTATGTGCTTATATATGTTAACTAAATTCGTTAAGTCTGAGTGTTAATAAAGTAGAAAAGACACTATGACACTAAACGTCTGATCTGATATGAAAATATTATTAGAAAGCTTTTCTAAAAAATTTTGCTTGTATGCCAAAATAATAGCTATACCTATGTATATTATGTATTTTTGTTTATTAACTGCTCCATTTCAGTCTTCGTCAAGTTTTCATGGCTGGTGGCAATACGATTTAATATATATATATAAAAAATCTACAATATATTTATAAAATGTTGAATTAGTATTATTTAATATATTGTAAAAACTGTATAAAATTGTTCATGTTGCTTGGAATATTTGGCGATGTTTTATCTTGTTTATTTTTTTTTATAATTATTGCATTCATTCGAGCCATTTAAAAATATGTATAAGAGGAAAATTTTAAAACAATTAGTTTCAAATTTACAATTTATTTATAACTTAATTAAAAAATCGTATTAAAAATCATTTTTAAAATTAGAACTTATTTAAAATGTGCTGATATTGACATCTCGGATGCAGATTAACATTGAAGTTTGGTTAAAAACTTATAGAAAAAATTATATTAAATATAATATAGGCATATATTTACAAATATCCATTTATAAATACAAATTTGATAGACAGCATGTAAGCGCTTTCAATCTAACGAAAGCATCTAATAAATAATCGCACTTAAAAAATGTTGACACTCCTTCAGAGATTTTCTGAGTGAAATATTAGATATAAGGTCATAATACGACCATAAAACGTACTACAAATTTCGAGATGGGAATTTAGAATACATACTATATATAAAGGTTAGCTTTATAAAGATTCAAACATATTCGAAAAAAAAGCACACAAAATCGAAGGGGTATGGGAATGTGTGTTTCTGTCTGTCTGCGAATGTCTATATCCAAACAATTTAATCGCCCAATCACATAGTGCAGTGTTTCTCTTACAATTACTTTTTTTTTGTTTTTGTTTTAATTTTGATTCATGCCATTTTTCCACTCTTCAACAAGTTGCCAGATCTCTAGCAGTCCATTTCCTCCAAAGTTCGGGACAACCGATTATTGTCAATTCGTCGTCTTTGAGACCGCCGCACTGCGTCTGCCCTCCTGTATGGCTCGCTCTTAAGTCCCAGCAAAATGTCCTCCAAAGCTCCATTGTAAACTTCATCCTGCTGCAACAGTTTCTTCTCGCGCACTGAATGTGTTTTGCTCTTCAGCTCGTTGATGACCGCATCCTGCAAGGAAAGTGCACAAGTTGTAGGCATCTGCAATGGAATCCCAGGCAAAGGAGAAAAGAACAGAATTTCCGCATTAGGATAGTAAAGCCAGCACCAGAAGAAACGAGAACCCAAAGCTTAAACTTTACATTAGCATCAGATTAATTTGCATTTCAGTCGTTAGAATAGATTTAAATTAGGTTGAATAGATTAGTTACTGTTGAAGAATATCTATATTATTTATATAACTATACATATATTAAATTTATTTGTTGCTAGTGAATATAGTTATTAGATAATATCGAGCCCTTCCCGCGAAAAAAACGTAACCAACAAAATCAAATTTTACAAGATTTAGGTGATTGCTCTGTATTCCCCATTTTCGCTGTTTCCTTTCCGATTGTAATGTAATTAACAGAATTGGTGGATAATGCCATAGGCTGCGTACATGCCAAATCCCAAGTCTGCAGCTTTTAAATTGTGGCTGTAGTAGCGCTTACATACGTTTATAAAACAATTTACTTCTGTATAACTTCTCTGTTTCTTCTCCATTTGTAATGTATTTCGCAGCAACAACGGATAATTCTATAGGCTACGTACATGCCAAATTACAAATCAGTAGCTCTAATACATACATTTTGAAAAACATAGTCTATTGCATATCTTTGATATATCTAAGTATTTTAAATCATAATTTAATTGAAAGCATTGGTGGAAAATGCCATAGACTACGTACATGCCAAATTACAAGACTGTAGCGCTATTATTATGGCTGCTGTGGCGTTTATAGTTTTCGAGATTTTTGAGTAAGGTATAGATGATTCGTTTATAGATGATTCGTGTATAGATGATTTGTGGCGAGCTATCAAAAGTTTGAAACAAACTTGATCTGCTTGGATTATTTGACAACCTAAATCCGGATTGGCGATGTCTTTAGCTCTTATAGTTGCTAAGATCTAGGTGTTTATACGGACAGACGGACATAGCTATATTAACTCAGCTCGTCGTCCTGAGTCAGAATATACATACTTTGTGGGGTCTACCCCGCTTTCTTTTGGGTGTTACACACAGCTGTCATTTGCACTAAATTAATAGACCCTTTTTCCTTTTTTTTAATAAAGGGTCTAAAAAATCATACGAAGTCAAGCAGCAATGTTTCTTTTTTTTTTCTGTGTCAAGCTATCCTTTCTTTGTCACTTATAACCACCCACATTCACAAGATTTTACAAATTTTTAATTATTTTGCTTTGTACACTATCGGTGCTATACTAGGAACTGCACTAATCTGCAGTCGCAAGATATAATATCGAGGCCTTTACGCGAAAATACCGTAAGCGCCATTTTTTTCAATTTTTGTTTTTTAATGTTATTATGTAATTAGCCAACTCATCTACACAAAAAATTCAAAAACCTGAACCGTTGGAACGCGTAAAAGTCAACAAAATCATCTCCTGTAAAATTTGTTTTTGGCGCTTACGATATTAATGCGGGAAGGAATCGATATCTTCTGTATCTGTGTAATTATCGGCTCAGATTCTACAGATGGCCAACGATATGAATATAGTATATGAATACCTAATCCAGTTCTGACAAGAGCAAATCATTTCCTTTGCTGGTGAGAGTATGCGCTGATACATCTAGTTAGCAACCCCCACTACTTAGTATTTGTAACTAATTAAATTCCCGCGATTAAGTGTTAATTCGATTAATAACAAAAAAATACACATATGTATATAGTGTACGTGTTACGTATGGAATAATGGGAGCACCAAGCTTCTGTTATTTGCGAGCAACACGACAGGGGGATTAGAGAGTCACAAATGTGAATAAATGAATATACACGCAAGTAAGCGACTTACACAAGGGGAACTATACAGCGTAAGACAAATAATTCGGTCACATGCTGCCCCAAAAGAACTCAAATAGATGGAGTGGACTGGTGTTTGGTGTTTTTTGGTTGGTAGTTTGTATTTGAGGTCGTTATATTGATGGAATGTGGCGATGTTTAGTGTTCAGGGGCAGACCATCACCACCTGCCCGTCTTGGCCCGACCCCAGTGCATATGGAGAACAATCTAAGATAAAAGCTGTTAGACAGGGAAAACCCGTGAAGGTGCTAGGATGGATTGAGGTTCAGTAGCGGGTTGCAGTTAGAAGGAGCAAGATATATCCACAGAGCTATGCTGCTTGGCAAAGTCAAGCAAGCAGTGTATTTGCTGCATATATATAAATTGAAAAGCATAACATGTTACATTCTAGATTTCCATCTCAATAATTAAGTCATATAAAGGATATAAGCTTGAATGCATTGGCCGTCTTGATGGCGCTTAAGGTTCCACTCAGCCGTCCACTCACCTGTTGCTTCTTTTGGTTGAACTTGTTGCGCAGCAAAACCTGGTCACTTTCCTTTTTCGATGCAGCTAAAGCGGCGGCCTGTTCTAGTCGCCGCCGTTGTTCGTTCTCTTGATCGAGTTGCTAAGTTATAAATTAAATGATGATTAAGATTGTAGTCTCAAAGTAACTAAGTAATTAAACTTGACAGAATATACCAGAGGTGCCCACTCCATAGCTCTCGCTGCTCTTTAGCATAGGGCTGTTGCTCTTGCTTATGGGAAGAGCCAGAACGTATGTGTGAGCGCGCTCTCTCGTATGCTCTTTCGTATGCTCCGTTTGGGCACCACTGGAATATACCTTAAAAGCTCGCGTGAATCGGACGATTAGCGCAAAGAATGCAGCCGCATCAGCATTTCGTGAAGATTCTCCAAAGTATTCCACGCACTCCTTGAACGCCTCCTGTGCAGATCGCAGATCACACTTGATCTTCTTCAGCTTGTCCTCACTGTTGTTCAGGAAATCCCTTAGAATGTGCGTCTGTGTGCCTTTTACACGCAATTCAGCCTCCTTGCGCACCAGTTCCATTCCCTTTTCCAACTCATGCACGTCTGCCACAACGTTCTCCAGTGCCACAGATGCTGCCTTATCCGTTCCATACAGCTCGCAATCGAAGTTCAATAACTCCGGGAACTGGGCTCTAATCTTGCCCACAATGTAGTGCAGCAACGATGTACGCTTATCTGTGGACTTGGTGTCGATCAGCGTATCCAGGGACTGCAACTTAAATCCATAGGCTGGTCCACGTTTATTGCTATTCAAATAGTTGCCAAAGGCTAGAATAATTTCAAGCACAGCTTTGAATTTTCGCGACTGCTTAAGTGAGTTCGATGCACTGCCTATCGATTGCACTTGCTGAACGAGAGAGATAAACAAATTTATATATTCAATGACTAATAGAACTCACTAATAGACAACTCACCGGGTTAATCAAATGAACGCTGTCGACGAAATTGCCCATGTAGTTCATGATAGCCAGCTTTGAGGAGATGCGCTCGACGCGCGACAATTGAAGCATGAATTTATCCTCCTCGGAGAGAAACTGCTGATCCTTTCGCTCAATAATATACTCCTTGTAGGCCTTTACCTCCGCATCGGTGGGTACCATCTTCTGCAGCAATTCCACGTTCTCCAGCGAGAGTTTCTTTAAATCCAAACTGTGTATGGCGGCAACAACATCGTCAATTTGCATGCCCAATTTGCGGCGAGAGATTGCTAAAAGTGAATCAAATTGATGCAGTTAGATAAGGACTCGATTCGGCAATCGTTTAGCTACCTATGTTTCGTAATCTCGTGTGCTCCAGCAGAGATACGTTATCGGGTTTTTTAAACCGTTTGCTGGGATAGCAGCTGAGTGTGCCATCCACCTCGGAGCCATTGGTTCCATTCTGGAGGGCACCGCCAATGCCGATCTTGAATCGCTCCTCGAACTCATTAAAATCAATCTGTTTGAAGATCTTCTCGTCGTCCAGCTCATTGAATATTGTGCCCCGCACCTAATAAACACAGATATTCGTACTTATACAATTTAATATATGAAGAGGATCAGAATCCTGACCTGATTTGGCTTAAGCGCAATCCAGTTAAGAGTGGGCAGCTTGTACTTGGTGGGCACTTTACGTTTAATAGTCATGGCACCATCCGGAGCTGGCATAAAACCCGCAACTGGTGGTGGCGGTGGCTGGAAGGAGCTTAGCATGGCCGGAGCATGTGGTGGCGACGGCACTGTGGAAGTAATGCTGCCATTGGGACTAACTAGCGGACTAAGACCCGGCATCATTGGCGGTGGCGGTGGTGCTGGTGGCGCTGGTGGTGGAGGTGGCGGTGTTGCAGCCGCAGATGCTGCAGGCATGGGTGGCGGTGGTGGAGGAGGCGGTGATATAGCTCCGCCGGCTGAACCGCACAGCAGGCTGCCATTAACCAGAGAGCCATCCCCACTAGAAGCGGAACGTGGCAGGGAACGGGTTAACGTCTGCAACTCCAGATTCTTGTTGTGCAACATTGTGTCTCGTTTCTTGAGCTCCTGTTCGTTCTGGTGCAGCATACGTTGCAAACCATTTAACTCGTCCTCCAACTGTTGTCGTATTTGGGTCAGCTGCTCCCGTTCCGTTTTTAGCGTGATATTCTCGGTTTCCAGCTCGGCGTACTTATATAAAACGTTTGAATTGCGATCGATTTCTCGCTCCAATTGATCCTCCAACTCCTGCACACGCTCTAAGGCAGAGGTCTTCGTCTCTGAATCCTCCATGAGTGCGGCCACATCAAATACGTTATCCAAATAGGCAGAGATTTGCACCTTCAGCTCCTCGGATTCAGTCAGCCTTATGCGCTCCAGATACTTATCCAACCCTAGCGCGGTAAATTCGTATTGTAAATGTACGCGATAGTTCATATCCTCCACAGAGTGCACAACAATGTTCATGAATTGCATACATGCGACCATGAAGTCGATATTAAATGCCTCAAAGTTCATAAAATACTCCATGAGGGTTTGGAAACGACGCTGCTCCTGGCAGACATCCTTAAAGTTATCAAAGGACCCCAAGATGATCTCATGCCCTCCCTTAACCAAACAAATGGCCGCCAACAACTCCAGAACAAGAGCCTTAGTGCGTAAGGACTTGTGTATTAAGCTCAATGCGATGCAATTGATGGCTTCCCGATGCTGAATCACCATATTGAATCCATATTTGTTGTTCATAATCGCTCGCAGGCACATTATTGACACATGGATATCATCTGTAGCCGCACCCATATTCAATTTGGCAATGTGCCGCGAGCGACGCTTCAAACTGGGACTGTCCAGGACCTCAGCGATGGTAGGTCGCACAAAGCTATACGAATGCGAATAGTTCGCTCCACTTAACTGCTGACGTGAACTGTCTAACAAAAGTGAACCATTTGCCAAACTCGTATTGCCAGTTGCAGATGCCGATGCACCCGTCCCCCCCGGGCTCAATGAATTGGAGGACAACACCATCTCGTTGGGGTCCGCCAAATTGCCACTCAAGCGTTCTTCGGAAGAGGCAGAGAGTGCGCCTTGTAAACGGTGTTCGTGTCGCATCATCTGCAAGCGAAAGCTGAGATAGTCGACAAGGGCATCCAGACCTTGATTCGTGTCGTCCAAGAACTCCTTGACCCATTCGATGTGGTTTGTGCGCAGCGATATCTCGAGATCCCTCAACACCTGTGTGGATGTAGACTCTCCTACCATTTTGCGTTTCTGGCAAAGAAAGTAGAAGAGATAAAGCTGTCAAGTGTACAAAGAGAGACAGAGTGAAAGGGAGCATAGGGAGGACAGGGGATGATTGTACAGGAACCAAAAACAGTTATGAGAGGAATCAAGAGGAAAAGTACAGATTATTTTAATGTAGGAGTGAGTGTGAGAGTATGTCAGAATATGTGTATGTGTGGAGAGTGTAGTGTGTGTGAGTAAAGAAATTGAAATTTACACATTAATAAAAGATTGTTTAAGTTGAAATTTATCGAATAGTTTAAGTTTAGTATACGGGACACACAGTTCATTAACAGATTAGATTATTCTGTTTAATAATCAGACAATTACCCACACAGTTACTTATAGACACACACACCTACACATAAAAACACAGGGCTTTTCTACTAGTACTGGATAGATTTTGTATAACAAAAGCTTATTACCACCAACCATTTCACAATTTGGGAGTAAAATAGGTTCCACTTACCCGATGACTACGGGATGCTTTGGGATCCAAATAAGTTCGCAACTTATTCAAGTAATGGGAGGGTGGATCCTTGGCCTGCACCATTTCCTGAAAAAGATAAAAAAAAAGTGCACGGGTATCATTAACATTTAGTTGATGTTCACTAATGGACTCTTACAAACTGACTTACAGAAAGACCATTCGATAATATTCAAACCTCTAGCCCGTAGCTGCGTTATAATAATGAAATCAAAACGAAAATTAAATCAATACGTTTAGGAATACGAAATATGCGCTCGTGGATCTTTTTAGACCTTTTACTTTAATGGAGTAAAAAGGGTCTACTAAGTTAGTGCAAGTAGAAAATGTCTGTAACACCCAAAAGAATGCGTGGCAGACATCACAAAGTGTATATATTCCTGATCAGGACGACAAACTGAGTCGATATAGCCATGTCCTTAAGAGTTCGGCATGCAAGAGTTGTGCGAGCGAGAGTAAGGCCACGCCTCCATCAACTTTAACACAAAGACCTGCCTCTGCCTATATCTAACGTATTAAAAACCAGTAAGGACGGAGCAACAGTCGGACGCAACCGACTAAAGGAGACCCTGTACTTTAAGTTCTCTTCGCTATTTCTTATCCGATCGTAATGTAATTCACAACATCGATGGGGATTGTTGTAGACTACTTACATACCATATTCCAAATCTTTAGCTTTAATGTTGATGCATGCCAAATCCCAAGTCTGTAGCTTTTAAACTGTGGCTGTAGTGGCACTTATATACATTTATAAAAAAATTGTCTTTTATGTTTCTTGTCCGTTTATAATGTAATTCCCAACATCGACGAATAAATCTATAGACTACGTACATTTCAAATTGCAAGTCTGTAGTTTTTATATTGTAGCTGCAGTGGCACATACACGCATTTTGAAAAAAATTGTCTCTTGTATATCTTTGCTATTTCTAAGCTTTGTTATTGTGACTGCGCTTTTAGTTTTCGAGATTTTTGAGGTAGGTGAAGTGTTTTGATAATTCGCGGAGGAAGGAGGCAAAATATTAAACATCTAAAACAAACTTGATCTGCGTACATCCGACAAGCTGAATCCCGAAGAGGTGACTCTAGCTTTTTTAGTTGCTAAGATACGGACACCAGACAGACGGACAGACAGATATGGATATATCAACTCAGCTCGTCGTCCTGAGTCAGAATATACATATAAACTTTGTGGGGTCTACCACGTTTCCTTCTGCCTGTTACACACAGCTGTCATTTGCACTATATTAATAGACCCTTTTACTTTTTTAAAGTGCAGGCCGTTGTTTGGCTCCATATTTGCTTTAAGTGTTTACGGTACATTGATATGTGTTCGGCCCTTTCCCTTACAACTCCTCTCTTTTGTCCCAGATGAGCGATCATCGATGGTTTGCCTAACTTTTAAACATTTTTATTTTAGCATTATGTCTGGTACACTTTTTCTGGGGTTTTAACTATGCCAGTAGTAGTAGCAGCACCAACACCAACATCGACAACCAACTAAAACCAAATAACCAACCAAATAAACAACAAGCACTGACAAAACAAACAACAACACTAACAGCAAAACAACGCATGACTTCAACTAAAACTATGTGTAGGTTTTCGGGCTTTTGCCTGCATTAAGTCTGGGGAGGTAGGAGAGAAAACCAGTTTTATTCTTCTCCTAGTCGTAACAGTGTGCAGCATATATATAAACAGATATATTCACATATATACATACAGCTGTAGACTAATCTCAAATGTTGATTTTCCAGTCCACTTTTCTTTTCTAGATTTAAGTTTATTAAAAAAAATTTAATGCACTTTACTAAGGCCCAAATAATCTGTACTATTCAATTAAAGCACACATCTAAAATACTTAAGCTAATAGCGATCGAGGGACAGAGCGCATACAAAATATTATTAAATATTTTCAATAAACTCGATCTGGTGCCTCATAAACTACAGACAAACATGGCTAGATCAAATCAATTTGACAGACCACAGATTCATTACTTATTTGTACATACCCCCAATTTTTTAAATCCTGTGTAAAACCCAAAGTTGTATTTAATATTTCAATAGGTTTTTAATGTGGGTAACAACTATAAAATATTTCAAGCAGATATTTTTAAAGAGAATGGGTTTACTTAGATTGTTATTTAATATTAAAAATATGTGCATGTGTGATAAAAACAACTAAAATATGTTATAGTTGGATGCAACCGACAACATGAGACACTGTACTTTTCTTGAATCAGTTGTTGACAGATGAGTCACCATAACTTTTTTTTACAAAACTGTGGAACTCATAATAATGTAGTCATAATTTGTTGAAACATTTAAAATCACGTAAAAACTGAGTGTAAGAAATGTTGTGTTACATATTTGATTTCGTAATTTCGTTATTATGGAGTAATTTTCAGCATACTATTTATCCCCCATAAGCTTGATGCATACAATATCAAATGCAGGTGACATGACAATGAAGATAGAGATATCAATAAACTTTATCTGCTTAGTGGATTTATGTACAAAACTAAAGAAAAGAATGTGAATAGCTTTTAGACATACATGTATCTGCCAAATACACCGACTTAATAAACTTTGTTATACTTTTAAAATCCAATGTCTAATAATAACTGAAAACTTTTAAGTTAATTATCTAAACAAATGGAAATAATATCTGCTTATAAATGTTTTTCCATACACAAAATATCTATGTTTCTAATTAGTTGTCGACAACTGTAAACATGGTCGCACATATACAAGTATAGGTAAATAAAAGTGGGTAAAGCTATAGCTGTCTCCGCAGCAAATAGAAATAGCCAGGTATAGAGCCGCTGCGATTAAAAACTGCAATTTATCGTTGTCATAATAATTTGCATTTTGTCACTGTGAAACCACAGCAGGAACTTGTGGTGGAACGTTAAATGCATTTGAGTGCCTTGCTAGCTAACTGGTTAACTCTAACTGTTTTCAAGAAGTCCTCGGTCAGGTCTTTTTCTTCACTTTTCCATTGTCTGTGGGTTGTCTTCGTGTTTTCGTCCAAAAGAACTGCCTGAATTTGTGGAGTACAGGTCTTGCTAAATTCACAGCGTCAATAGAGAATGCCATAAACTAGTCACATAGCAAATTACAAATCAATAGCTTTCCTTCAT
>JAWNNJ010001280.1:0-24541 GCA_035045125.1 Hypselothyrea guttata | reverse complement strand
GGCTCCATCGACTAATCGGACAGCCATCTACTCGGGGAATGAAGGCTTGTAACTAAGCCAAAATTAACTCAATTTAAATTTTTTTTGCATTTATTAGTTCTTTGGAATATTATCTAACTGATTATTTAACAAAAAATTAATATTTTATTCGGTAAACAAATTTTTTTAATTAAATACTAAAATAAATCAATTTTTGGTGCGCAGCGAATAATCGGACAGCGCAAACCAACATTAGAAAAGTTCCGTTATTTTGCTGGTTTTTTCTTGGAAATGGATTTCGTCTGTCATAATCAGCTTTGTTAAACGTTAGGAGCACTAAATGGTAAAAAATTTATCAAAATGGCTCCAAAAGGAAAGCCAACTACGGTTGAATCCCGACAACGAGTAGTAAAGTTGCATTTAAAAGGGAAATCTGTCCGGGAAATAGCCGAATTGGAAAATATTAGTAAATTGACTGTTCAAGACATTATTAAGAGATTCCGTGATGAGTGTAGAATTGAAAACAAGAGTCGTGAAGGTCAAGGCACTATATTAAATGAGCGAGAAGGGCTATCGGTATTGCGAGAAATTAAGCATGATCCTTTTAAAACTGCAAAAAAAATTGAAGATATCCTTAGCCGATCGCACTGGAAAGGATGTATTCTTAAATACGATTCGCAATACTTTGCATAAGTATGAATATTATGGAAGAGTACCCAGAAAAAACCATTTATAAGCCCTAGAAATAAAAATGGTCGAGTACGATTTGCCAAAGAGTACTGGTTAAAAACACCAGATTTTTGGAATCAGGTAATTGAATGGTAAATGCTTATAAAATTAATTTTTTTTTTATATACTAAATTCTTTAAAGGTTTTATTTACTGATTAAAGCAAAAAAAATTAATTTTATAAGCATTTACCATTCAATTACCTGATTCCAAAAATCTGGTGTTTTTAACCAGTACTCTTTGGCAAATCGTACTCGACCATTTTTATTTCTAGGGCTTATAAATGGTTTTTTCTGGGTACTCTTCCATAATATTCATACTTATGCAAAGTATTGCGAATCGTATTTAAGAATACATCCTTTCCAGTGCGATCGGCAAGTATTTAATTAAAAAAATTTGTTTACCGAATAAAATATTAATTTTTTGTTAAATAATCAGTTAGATAATATTCCAAAGAACTAATAAATGCAAAAAAAATTTAAATTGAGTTAATTTTGGCTTAGTTACAAGCCTTCATACCCCGAGTAGATGGCTGTCCGATTAGTCGATGGAGCCACTGTACCTGCGTATGCAAGGTACACCACCCCCCCTCTGCCTAGTGCGGCAAATTGTCTGTGGCATATGTTCGCTGTTTCTTATCCGATCGAAACAAAATTCACAGCGTCGATAGAGAATGTAATAAACTAGTCAAATACCAAATTACAAATCAATAGCTTCAAAACTGTGGCTACAGCAGCTTTTTGCGGTTTGCGGGGGAAGGCGGGGAGGTATCCAAAATCTAAAACAAACTCGTGCTGCTTACTGAATAGCGGAACCTGAATCCCGAATATGGTGTCTCTAGCTCTTATAGTTGCTGAGATCTAGGTGTTCATACAGACAGACAGACGGACAGACAGACAGACAGACAGACAGACAGACAGACAGACGGACAGACGGACATGGCTATATCGACTCGGCTTGTCGTCCTGATCAAGAATATATACACTTTGTGGGGTCTGCCACGCCTCCATCTGGGTGTTACATACATTTCCTCTTTGCACTAAACTAATAGACCCTTTTTACTTTTTTAAAGTAAAGGGTCTAAAAAGCGATGACGATAGGCTTTCTACCTAGTAAGTGGCTATGGGGGAAGGGAGAAGGTATTCAAAGTGTAAAACAAACTCGATCTGCTTACTGTATAGGAGAACCTAAATACCAAACATGGTGTATTTGGTTCTTATGAGATAAGTGTTCATACGGAAGGTCAGACAAGACAGACATTACTAAATCGACTCAGCTCGTTGTCCTGATCAAGAATATATATACTTTGTCGGGTCTGCCACGCCTCCTGCTGTGTGAAAACCCAACTAAGTATTTGTATTTTCGGTGCATGGAGAATTGGATCAGCATTTTCAGAGGGTGCAGGGTAAATCGGGTTGACTCACTAATTAACATTCAAGAAAATGTAGTTTGCAGATTATGATCATTAACTGGAATAAATACGCTTCTATAGTAGTGACATTAACTCCATATAGGAATGGAAATTATCTAAAACTACTTAAAGACCCAATGACGAATTTCCTGTGAAATTTCTCGTCAAACAATGAAGGCAATTCATCTGCAAATTGTCCCCTAAACAAAAAGAACTGAAGGGTAATTCACTGCATAAGTACACTGAAACAAACGCCATATTTTAAATGAATAATCTGAAATTTAATCAATATAAGTAATCTATACTCAAATTTGAATGGATGAAAATAAGGAATTTAAATATTGAATTATTACAGCAATGAAGTTTGAAACGTGTATTTAATGTAAGTATAAACTTAATGCATATGCATAAGCAAATGCTTTTTTGTCAGTGTATGGCATACAAACAAATGATTATTTACGAGCGGAGCGACGATCGATTGCAGGAGTAAACAAGGCGTCTGCCCAAATTTGATAAGCAACATTATTTGAGCGTGTTTTGTGTTATTTATAAAGATTACCTTATTATATGTTATTTTGAACATTTCGCAGATATTATCTGAGTTGCTAAAAGAAAGGGACACAGAACAAACAACCAACGGGCAACACAAGAACAACACCAGGAATAAGACAATTTCAACAAGATGAGCAAATATGAATACAATATGCACCAGAGAAGAGCATGGTGCTGATAAAAAAGGTGTACGAGGAGGGAGGATACTCGAAACATGGGTAGAAGTCAGAACAACATTTTATCACTCAGCCGCCACGTTGGCGTTGTGTCGTCCTACACAAGCTGTTAAATATATGTTTAAAAAATGCAACTCTACAAACACCCGGCGCGCACTCGCCCTCTCTCTTTCTCCGATTGTCTCTCTTCCTCACTCTCTTTCGATGTCTCTCATTTTCATCGCCTTTTCCCTTGCACTCTGTTTGCTGCGGTATCGCACGTTCTCGCTCACGCACTCCTGTTGGCTTTACAAGAAAGCAACCACTACAATAACAAATTTACCCCGACACTCACACACACAAGCATACACACACACCGCCAGAGTTTTTGTCTGGTTTCGCCTGTCGCAAAGTTTTCAAATGCCACACACAATCCATAGCGATTATGCCACAGTCCGACAGTTCCATGCAGCCAGTAGAATGTGTGTGTTTCAAATCGAAATTGTCGCGCACTCGACACGGACGCACCGGCTACAGCTCCGGCACTCGACTCCCGGCTAAGCCAACCGATATAGGAGGCATCATCTAGATAAAACAATTTACATATTCAGTTTGAAGTGTGGCATTGTCGAGTGTTGAGATCGCTTTTAAAATACTCGTAGATAAAAAACAAATATTATTTGGGGAATTGTGCAATTTGATTAACTTAATTAATTGTAAACTCTATTGAAACTCTATATATGTAAACTATTGAACACCGTTCATACATGAGAAAAGTGTTGATTTAAACAGAATTTCTAGCGGCATACACAATTTATTGTGCCACGAAAAGGTAAATATTATTCAGAGCCTAACTAACTAAAATAAAAAACTATATGATTCATAAATTGATTGATTTATTTCTTTTGATTGATTATATTTAATTTGATACATTTGTGGGCTTATAAATAAATCAGAATTGCGCTCTAAAGTTATATTTTTACTAGAAGAATTGCCGGATATTCAGCAACAATATAAATTGAATTATATTTTCAATTGCATAATTAATTTAAATATGAATAGTTCAAGTTTCTTTGTATTCGAAAATTAACTTTCACTTCATCGAAAACTGCTAACTTAATTTAGTTTTTGCCTTCAAGACAGAATTGGCTGCTCAACATATTTTTTAATTTTTATATTAAAAATTATTAATTTCATTAATATATTTGTTACTAATTATAATAACTTTTATCATAGGGTATTTCAATAGTTCAATAAACAATGTATACAAAAGTATATATGTAAACCCCCTTATACTCTTCTGGTCGGCAGATCAGTTGAATGAATTTTCTTTACTTCGTGAATTAGCTACTCAATGAAAACAATTGCATGTTGCTACATTTAATTCAAATGGGCAGACTCAATTGATCCTTCCTCATTTGAGCTGCCTTCCGACCTCTACAAAACAAAAGTGTGTATTGAAGCCTTTTACCGTCTGCATTTCAGAAGGGTCGCAGTGTCATTCCCCATCCCGACGGACAGCAGACAATCGGGCCTCTCACCTGACTGGAGTCCACCTGCCGCACTCAACATTACTATTGTCCAGCCATGACAAGCATATCGGCGCTGTTGCATCGCAGTCACAGTCACAGTCATAGTCACAATCATAGTCACAGTTTGGGTCACAACAGCAATGGGTACACAAGTAGCGGGAGCAGCAACCACAGTATTCACAGCAGCAGCAGTGTCTCCCCGCCGCCACAGGCAACAGGGACGATGACAGCAGTTGGAGCTGCTACGCCGTCACCCTCTCCTCTGCAGCCGCCAGCGGTGCCCAAACTGCTGCAACAACAATCGCCCCACAACAATAACAGTGGCAGCGGCACCACTAACAATGGCAACCCGGGTTCGAGCTCTCATCATGACCACATTAAACGTCCAATGAATGCCTTTATGGTCTGGTCGAGGGGGCAACGACGCAAAATGGCGCAGGACAATCCGAAAATGCACAATTCAGAGATATCCAAGCGATTGGGGGCCGAGTGGAAGTTGCTCACCGAATCACAGAAACGTCCATTCATTGATGAGGCCAAGCGATTGCGGTGAGTATCAGTGTTTGGGTGTGTTTGAGTGTGTTTGGGTGTGTTTGAGTGTGTTTGAGAGTGCTTGCTAAAGGGTCCACTTGCCATAGGCTTAGGTACAAAAGAAACGTAAGGGGTTCCGAATCAATTCACACAATTCCAAAATATTAAATACTAATATTGATCTATTTCAATTTGGATAATGAATATCAATGTTTTAACTCTGCAATAAATATATGTACATATGTATATTTTTCGTTGCATAATTGATAGGTTTGTATAAACCAGTGGACCCATATGAAGAAAAACCACTTAAAACATTTTTCTAAAAATGCATTTTTTTTTATTTGTACTGGGTTTGGGCTAGCTACTGATTATATTCAGCCCCTGTCTTTAGAAAAAGTACAATTAGGTTTATTAAGTTAGTGCAAGTAGGAAATTAGAGTAACACCTAGAAGGAGGCGTGGCAAACCCCACAAAGGTTAGATATTTATACCCTGTACCCATTCAAAAATGGGAAAAACAGGGTTAATAACTTAGTCAGAATGTATGTATCAGGCAGAAGAATTCGTGGCAGACCCCTCAAACTATATATATTCTTGATCAGGGAGACGAGCTGAGTCGATTTAGTCATATCTGTCTTTGGATGAACGCGTCGTTCTCAGCAATTACAAAAGCTAGAAGTGCCATTTTGGTTGCAATAGATAGGTAGTTATCATACGCAGATCCAGTTTCGAAAATTGGGTGGCACCGCCCCTTTACGCCCAAAAAACTCACACAACCTCGTGTTTTTTTTTTATAATAAAAAGTTGAATAACAGGTGATTAAACATAAAATGTTGTTATGCGGAACATATAGTCTCTTCTATAATATTTAACTATCCTAAAAAGCGGATTAAAATCGGTTAATAAACACACGAGATATAAGCTAAGCAATACTTGATCTTAAAAGTTAAAAAAACAAGCGTAATATTAAACATAGAGTGGTGTTCTTCGGTATAAATACGCTCTTCTATTATATTTAACTATCCTTAAAAGTGCATTGAAATCGGTTAATAAACAAAGTAGATATAAGCTACGCAATTGGCAGCGCAGCGCAGCTAACCCACGTAAAAAGAAAAGAAGAAGTACTGCTGATACGCTTAGTGAGACAGTTTTATAAAATTCTATATAAAATAAAGGGCACAGGGTATTCTACAGTCGGGCCCGTCCGACTGATCTGTCCCGTCCGACTGATCTTCCCTGTCCGACTGATCTGGCCCGTTCATATACTATTTCTATTCCGAAAAGCGCATTTAAATTAGTTAATAAACACTGAAGTTAGTAAAGAATCAATATTATTTATATTGTTCAGAAAGAACAAGTAATAGGAAGCACTGCAGCAGTTTGTACGATGTTGAAAATAATAGCTAAGCTACTTTACTGTCGGTTACGTCCGTTTCTAGAAAAAAAAAAACATACAACAATTAAAAATTTCCAAATTACGTTAGATTTTATTTATATACAATTTTTAGACCCTTTACTGTAAAAAAGTATAAAGGGTCTATTAGTTTAATGCAAAGAGGAAATGTGTGTAACACCCAAAAGGAGGCGTGGCAGACCTCACAAAGTATATATATTCTTGATCAGGACGACAAGCCGAGTCGATATAGCCATGTCCGTCTGTCCGTCTGTCTGTCTGACCGTCTGTCTGTCTGTCCGTCCGTCCGTCCGTCTGTATGAACACCTAGATCTCAGCAACTATAAGAGCTAGAGACACCATATTCGGTACTTAGGTTCCCCTATTCAGTAAGCAGCACGATTTTGTTTTAGATTTTGGATATCTCCTCCCCTTCCCCCGTAAACCGCAAAAAGCTGCTGGGGGGGGGGGGTGGTGTGCCTTGCATACGCGGGTAGCTTAGTGTGTGTGCGTCTGATTGTGTTGTACATATGTACATGTACATGTACATATACTCAAAGTAAAGGGTCTCCTACTGTCGGTTACGTCCGACTGTAGCCTCCGTCCCACTGATCTGCCCCGTCCCTATATTTAATTCAGGCCCTGTGCAAATCTTTGTAACATCCAGAAAGGTGTGTGGCAGATCTTAGAAAGTACATGTTTTCACATTAAACCTGAAAAATAACTCTAAAAGAATTCTTTAAATTTGAATCTATTTGTTTAAATAAATAAAGATTCGTCTAAATTTTTTTGTGTAAGTGTTGGATAAAATACATACTACATTTTTGTTACGAATCTAAACATGTTTAATTAATTTATTTCCTCCACTTTTTAATGAAGTCTTTGGCGGTAACTCCATTTTTTCTATTCTACTTAAATTAAGCCCATCTATCGAAAAAAAAACCTTCAAATCAATTGTCCTAAGTGTAAGGCATGGAAACTATATACACAAGTTACAATAAGCACAATTCTAATACGGATAAGGTCAAGCAAAAAAATAAAAGAGCTTCCCATTCAGACTTTACTTTACCCCTTCTGTCTACGTCTCTCTCATGTTTGTAAACTGGGTGCAATTTAAGCGATTAGCTAAGACAATGGCCAGTTATTGTTAGGCTCAAAAGTGGCATTGGCGTGAGGCATATCTTAGGTAAACAAATCAACTCAATTTCAATACACAATTCAATTGCAACGACTTGAATGTTTTGTACTGTGGAACTACGGCATTTACGTGAATAGAAGGCTTACATTTTGCATTACAAATTGTTTTTTCGAGACTGTCTAAATCCTTTTATTGATTGTATTTGACTGCCAAATGGTTGTGTAAACTTTATAACTGACAATTATTAATGAGCCTAGAGGCTCCGCACTGGGCTTAGACTAATGGCCATTCAAGAACCAACAACACATTGGGTGTGTCAGAAGAAAACCTGAAACTAAACCAAATATTTGCTAAATGTGCGAGGCTCCGATAAGGTCTCCGAATTTCAGTTTGGAGTAGATAACGCACTCAAACTGACCTGATGTGGGGGAACTGCAACAAAAGCCAAAAACGGGTTTAGCAAACAAAAGCGAAAGTGACACTAACAACAACTATAATAATAAAAGAATTGACAATAAGATACACATAAGATACACACCTTTTTATCAATATTTATCGTTTTCCAAACAAAAGTCGACAATCGCGCATTATTGCAGCTGGCAAGATATGTATAGTCAAGAAACAGAACCAGAACCAGAACCTGAAGAAACTTTAGAACTTTAGAGTCTCTGCATTTGTTGAATGGTCAGCTAAACATTACGCGTCTTATACAAACGATTTTATCGAATATTTTCCCGTACGATTCCTCGATACTCTTTCAACATATCGAGCCCTTCCCGCGAAAAAGACGTAACCAACATTTTTTCGATTTTCGGTTTTTGCTGTAATTATGTTCATAATCACCCAACTCATCCACACAAAAAATTTCATAATTTTATCTTGCGTATTTATTGAGATATCAGCCTGTCAATTATATCGCAAGCGCCAGATTTGCTGCGAATTTCAGACGCGCTCTCGCGAAAAAAACGTTCTCCTGTAAAATTTGCTTTTGTTGGTTACGTCTTTTTCGCGGGAAGGGCTCGATATATTTCAGTTTATCAATCCACCTGTTTTGACAATTATAAATTTTAATTATAAATTGTAATTGACAATTATAAATTACGTTTATTAAGCTTTTATTTAAATTCAACTCACTTAAAGGTCAAATACCAAGATGGGGTATTCAAAAGTCGTGTAGCGCAACACAATTCAAGACGTACAATTGCTTTTTATGAATCAGGAAACTACAGAAACATATAGAAACCGACAACCGATTGACTTTATGATAGTATTGCGACGCGATTAACGTCTGTAGTTTTTAACGATCATCGATACCGGCGCTGATGCCGAGGCCTTTGGTCGATTTTTTTGATCAATGTTTCAACATTTACTCAATTTACAGGGCGCTGCACATGAAAGAACACCCCGACTACAAGTATCGTCCGCGTCGCAAGCCCAAGACGCTCAATAAATCACCAGTACCCGGCGGAGCAGTTGGCGGAGTAGTGGCTACGGGCGGCGGAAGTGTTGGCGCTCCTATCGGCCCCGGCAAGGATCAGTCACAGTCATCGCAACACTCAGCACATGCCAGTGGCCTGCCCAATCATCATCATCCGCATCATCCACACCACTCGCATGCACACTCAGCCCAAATTCATGCCCATGCTCAGGCTCAGGCTCAGGCTCAGGCTCAGGCTCAGGCGCATCATCATCATGCGCAGCTGAGCGCTGTAGCTGCTGCTGCAGCTGCCGCCGCCGCCGTTTCCCACTCGCACTCTCATTCGCCCACCTCCTTCGCAGCCAAATATGGCTTTAGCTCACCGCTGGAGCTTTCGCTTCCCAGAGTACCGGGTGGCTTTCCTGGGCTGGGGCATTATCCCCTGGATCCAACACTGGCGCTGGACCTACAGGCCCGACTTCAAGCCATGTACGCCGGCAGCCTCTATCACCCGTGGCGCTACCTACCGCTAATCAGCCCGGAAACACCTCCATCACCACCAAGCAGTAGTGGCACAGGGATCTCGTCTTACGGCTGTGTTAAGTCGGCGAAATCTTCTCCGGTGGCAATGATATTGCCAGCGGTGGACACAGCACCTCCCAATATTATTTGACCAACTCCGTTGCGCTTCGGCGCCACGGCTGCTGCTGCGGCTGAACACGCGGTCTGAAGTTACTTAAAGTTACTTTCCTCCCACCCAACTGTTGGCAGCTAGAGCTGCTTCATTCGCTAGTGTAGAGAATCCTAGAGCTAGATAAACCCTTGCCAATTTAATTGTACTCTCTTTTATTTTGAATTGCACTTTTTGGTTGTTTCCACTTTCTACCTAAAATGTGAGAACTATTGATATTGAATTTATTCTCCAATTTAAAAAGACAATTTATTATTACATATACATATTATGAATACAATAACAAACGTTCATATGTATGCAACCGACAGATTAGACCGTAAACTATATATTCTTAGCCGTAACGATCCGTAAGGCTGTTCGTCTGTCTGTCCACTATAAAGCAAATTCCAATTTCACAACGTAGTACACACATTTCATATATGTACGTTCAAATCTCGTATACTACGCCCATTTTTCTGGCAAATCGACCCGATAATGTACCTAATTCAACTAAAGCAAACTAAATAAGTTATTTATGGCTGATCGAAAACGTTCTTGTTGGTTTGTTTTTTATTGTCTGGTTTTGAACATTTTATATTGCTTTCCTCTTTGCTGGCAAATAGTAGTTGTTCGAATTAGAGCAATTTTGTATTGGAAAAAGCAATAAGTGTATGTACATGGTATCTTTCATAAATGGATAAAATTTAACCAAATCGTTTTCAAAATTCTTAGATCTGAAAATTAAGTACAATAAAAATAAATTGGATATTATTCATATTTTTTTAAGTAACTAGTTTTGTATATTTATATTTAGTTTTCAAATGTTACTAACGTCAACCTAAAATTCAAAATCAATAGTTCGCTCACCCCACCCAATTTGTTTAATGCTTAATATATTGTTGTTAAAATCCTGAAATCATTTATGGTTTTGTGCACTTAATTATATTACTAAGAAATCATGTATTTTAATGTGATACTAAAGTGGAAAAAGAAGAAAAACTTAAAAAGAATAAACGATTTTTAAATAGTAAACGCCCCACTGATTAATGGCAACACTTGTAAGACCCTTACCCTTACCCTTACCCTTCTCAGCTTTTCACGCAACAAGGCAATCTGTCAACACTCAACCGCCAGGGGGTGCTACAGACGCGTGAATAATAACGACAATGTTTGCTGATGCGTTGATTATTAGTTTAAATTGTCGACCGCTCAGGGGGTGGCTGGTGTGGGCAGATTGCTGTGTCTACGAATGCCAAGGGGGTTGCAGTATGGGATTCATGATTCTGGATTTTCGACTGTTACCTAATAGGATTCACTACGCCCACTTGTTTATGCAACCGACTGTGAAGTTGCGATGAGGCGTGGCAGACAGGCAATGAAAAACAATTGACACCTTTTCGGCTGACGGCCAAAACAAAAGCAACAACCACCATGTAAAAAGTGAGGGGTAGTTGGATAAGAGTTCGGGTCAGTGGGGAGGGGATGGAAATAACGACGGCATCATAACCAGCTCGAAAAAGCCGCACATAAAACTCATACTAAAAATGAAAATGCCACACTGCAGCGCAAACAAAATTGCTGATAAGAAAAGCGAATGCGCGACGTCTGCCTCAAAAAGAAAACCCCCACAGACCGTAGTCCCTTCCCGTCGCCCGTACAGCTGACAATTTCAACCCGGCAGCCAAAAGTCACGCTCTGATTGTCTGCTAAGAGAAAAACACATAGGCAAGGAATGAGACAGAATGAGCTCACGTCTGGTTGCCTTTTGTTGCCGCAAGGTCGTTTTTATAGTGTGTCCTGCTGCTGGTTGCAAACCCCATATCACCACTTCCCACTTCACTCCCTCTCCAACTCACAATTGTAATAAAGACATTCCCTCGTTTATTTGTATTTGACCTCAGCCACATTGCGAATCACTTGTGTGAAACACTATGAAATGCTACAACAATATTTACCCCCTGAAGTTGTCAGCCCAGCACTGTGGGAAACGTCAGGACAACAACTGAAGCCTCCATACTATTTCCCCGTCCTTCCGAAATTTTTAATCGAAAGTGTCGATGGCGCAGAGTTAAGAATTAACCTTTTACTAGACGATACAAATAATTAGCTATACATTTTAAATCAGCCAAAATGAATTCAGCATTATAATCGCATTCGCTACTTAGCTAGTTAAGAGTTGGAAATATCTATTAGATAAGAAACCAGTAAGGACGGAGCTACAGTCGGACGTAACCCTGTACATTGTGTCTTATTCGCTGTTTCTTATTGGATCGTAATGTAATTAATCGTTGGAGATTGTCGCAGACTACGAACATGCCACACTTTAAATCTTTAGCTTTAAAACTGATAACTGAAAACTATGAAAGCAGTTCTCAAGTTCTTATTTCGAGCTCTTAAAGCTTGTACGATCTAGGTGGCTGATCTATCTTCGATATTTCTTCTCCGTTCATTATGTTATTCACAGCATTGACAGAGAATGCCATATTCTGCATACATGCCAAATTACAAGTCTCTAGCTATAATATTGTAACTGCAGTGGAACATACTACATACAATTTTAAAAAAATTATCTGTTGCATATCTTAACTTTGCTATATAATTTTCAGACCGTAATTAAATTTACAGCATTTACAGCATGACACATTACAAGTATGTAGCTACAATTTTAAAGTTGCAGTGAGTGACATATACATACATTTAAAAATATAGGGACGGGGCAGATCAGTGGGACGGAGGCTACAGTCGGACGTAACCGACCGTAGGAGACCCTTTACTTTGAGTATATGTACATACAAACACAATAAGACGCACACACACTAAGCTACCCGCGTATGCAAGGCACACCACCCTCCCTCTGCCTAGTGCGGCAAATTGTCTGTGATATATGTTCGCTGTTTCTTATCCGATCGAAACACAGCGTCGATAGATAATGTCATAAACTAGTTAAATACCAAATTACAAATTAATAGCTTTAAAACTGCGGCTACCGCAGCTTTTTGCGGTTTGCGGGGGAAGTGGAGGAGGTATCCAAAATCTAAAACAAACTCGTGCTGCTTACTGAATAGGGGAACCTGAATTCCGAATATGGTGTCTCTAGGTCTTATAGTTGCTGAGATCTAGGTGTTCATACAGACGGACAGACAGACAGACAGACAGACGGACAGACGGACAGACGGACATGGCTATATCGACTCGACTTGTCGTCCTGATCAAGAATATATATACTTTGTGGGGTCAGCCACGCCACCTTCCTTAGGGGTACTCCCCATTTGAATTCTTATAAGCTTGCCAATACAGTTCTGGAGCGAGTCGAATTATTTAATGACCTTGGTATTCATGTTGATCCTAAACTTAAGTTTGATAAGCATATCTCGTCAGTCGTTGGTAGGGCTATGAGAGTCCTAGGATTCATTAAGCGCTTGTCAAAGGAGTTCAACGATCCGTATACTACTAAAACCCTGTATACTGCTCTAGTTCGCCCTATTCTGGAATATGGATGCTGTCTTTGGGGTCCCCAGTTCAAAGTCCACCAGGATAGAATTGAGTCGGTGCAGAAACAGTTTCTTCTTTTTGCATTGCGTAATCTTAATTGGGATACTAACACTCGCCTTCCTCCGTATCGAACTAGACTTTTGTTAATTAATCTTCCTTCTCTTTCTGACCGTAGAACAATGCTTGATGTCATGTTTATGCACAAGTTAATTAATGGTGAAGTCGACTCTCCCGAGTTGATATTAGAAATTAGATTACTGTTCTGGTTAGAAACACTAGAAACTTTATTCCCTTATCTCTTTCTCGCTGTAGTACTAATTATTTTATTCATAACCCATTTAGAGTTCTTAGTAGTGAGTACAATAGCCTTTTTTACATTATTTCCAGTGCCAACTCTGTGCCTCTACTAAGATGGACACTCCTGCAACACCTTTCCCGTAGATAATATTTAGTTTTGACATAAAATTACATTTACTACAATTTAAATTTAGCAGGTTTGTAGAACACCAGAAGTAGAATGAAATGTACAGCATCGATGGAAAATGCCATAGACTATGACAGAAAACCAGACAGGGCTAAATCGACTCAGCTCGTCTCCCTGATCTAGAATATAACTATATGGTTTGCTGAGTCTGCCAGGATTCCTACTGCCTGTCACATACATTCTGACAAAGCTATTAACCTTGTTTTGCGCATTTTTCAATGCGTGCAGGGTATAATAATATACGATGCTATAGAAATCTAGTTACTAAAAAAAAAAACTATTTCAAAATAAAATTGGTTATGAAAATGACAATATAACTATTTAAGTAGTCAATTAGTGTCGAATCAATTATACAAATTTAACGGTTTAACTGCTTACTGCTTAGAGCCCTTTGCAAAGTCAATCACTATCAAAACTAAACGACACACACATGCCACGTGCGTCAACCCTAACATTTTCAGACCAACTCACACACACCCACATATACACACGTAAATCATCATCACACACACACACACACACACACACACACACGTTCGCATAAACACAAACCCTTACTATACACTCTTATTGAGCTATTTCAATTTTGTCTCCCAAGTCACTTGTTTCAAGACAAACAAAAACTGTGAGAGGACAAACGAAAAACGTGTGAAATGAAGGTTGCTTGATTTGCTTTGTACTCGTATGAGACGTATGTATACAGAAGATGGGGGATGGAGCGGTGGGATAATAGAGTGAGAGGGAGAGATCACTCCAGTTGCCAAGCCCTAACACAGTAGCGTACAAATTTTTGTCTTATTTATTTGGATGTGGTTGTCCCCCACTCTTAATCTTATTTCTTGTATCGGGTTCCTGTTCTTTTTTTGCTATTTCATTCCTGGCACACTGACTTCCGTTTCGATAAAAAGAAATATTTTCTTTTCGCCATGCGTTTGACTGTAGCACTTTTCTTTTTGCTGCGACTCCATCATTATTACTTGTAGTATATTTATATTTATTTTTTCTTTGCTTTTCCTTTTCTCCTTCTTTTTGGTAATATTATTATTATTATTTTGCTGAAGTTGGCTCTATAAGGTAGCATAGACCCATTACCCATTACGCAGAGGATATTGTGTGCCCATGAATCAATTGGCCAATGTCCATTGCCCGGAAATATGGTCTCCCGAAAAAAGATGTCGACCCATTTGCATTTGGAACAAGAGAGCAAACAGCAAGACTCTCCCTATTTCTCAGTCGCTCTTTGGCACATAATCGCGTGTAATAAATTTTAATTTTTTAAGCATTTGTAAGCAGTTTTATCAAGCCAACAAAGGACTACATTTTTTTAAGTGTCAAGCCAGCAAAAAGAAGAATATAAGATTAAGACGCCAGCGCTTAGAGACATAAAAACCACCCAGCAAATTAGCGACTGAGCCTTACCAGGGGAATGAGGTTCGGATAAGACTCTAGACAAGGCTGTGGTTTCTACTTCTCCTTTTTTAATGCCGCTGCTACTGCTACAACGGTTTATCACGGCCACTGCGTCAACGGATATCCGACGCATGAAAGACAAACAAAAAAGGCATTAAATCGCATCTAAGTCACGATGAGGGCGCGACGCTCCAAAGAAAATTGAATCATCCGCCCACCACGGCCACCACTCCCACACTAAGGGTGTACTTCACCTTCACCACCTTACTGAACAAGAACGAGAATAAATTTGGCGCCTTGACAATTCCACTTCATTTAAAGGATAAAAGCTTATATTTTGTTGGAAGGTTGTTGCTATCAACCAATTGGAAAAAGCTTAAATAAATATTAAAAAAAAACAATTTTTTCAATATGTTATATATAGTTCATTAATTGGCAGTTCCAATATGCAGTTTGAGTAGTCTAAACAACATTTTAGTTCAACGCACCAAAAAATCTAACCCCCTATCGTATGTAGATAAACAGAAAACAATATTTTGAAATATTTAAATAATCAAGACACAAATTTGTTTATAACAAGTAAGGACGTAACCGATCAGCCGGCGCCCCCGGCTGTAGAATATCCTGTGCCCTATATTTTAAATAGATTTACAAAAAAAATTAAAAACTAGCAAGGACGGGGCAGATAAGTCGGATGTAATCGATCGACCAAAAATGGTGCTTCTATTGTTTATTTAACCCTTTCAACCCGCCTTTGCCTGTGAGCAACTGCAGCTCTTCAACGATTAACGGCGTGTTCTTCTTTGTAATAACAGTGCTTCTATGTGTCCTTTCACTAATTGAGCAAAAATTATCACTTTTTAAGATCATTTACCGAAGTTCTATTGAAAAGACTGAATGCGCATCGCATAAAATTTGATTGTGAAATTCAGTGGATAAGTTGAAATAAGTCACATACTATTATAATATATTGATTAAATAAAAAAAAAATTTAAAGCACTTAAATTATAATATTGAACTAACCAGTGGCAAACTTAAAATAATATAATTTTGTTTAATAAGAAATTAATTAGTTTTCAAAGTTGTAAAGTTGCTTGTGAGCAACCTTGGCCCGTAGGGGTAATAAATGTACACCCGTTCCCATACAAATAGCACACTACAAAAATGTAACTTTATTTAAACATATCTCGTTTGTTATACATCCGATTTTCAAAATTTTGGTCGTAAATGATTAGTCCAATATACAACAACAATCACAAGTGTTATTTAAATCCAATATAGTTAAATTATGTAAATAAATTATAAGAATATTTGGACGGGGCAGATCAGTCGGACGGGCCCGACTATATAATACCATGTACCCTTTATCTTAAATATAATTTTATATAACTGTCACACCAAGCGTAGCAGAAATGCTTCTTTCCGTGCGTCAGCTTTAATGGCTGCGCTTCAAAGGGGCGGGCAACGCATGCAATATTGTTTCCTTGTTTCCTTCCACCCCCCCCTCTGCCTAGTGCGGCTAATTGTCCGCTCCATATTTTCGCTGCTTCTTATCCGATCGGAACGAAATTCACAGGGTCAATAGATAATGTTATAAGCTAGTCACGTACCAAATAATAAGTCAATAACTTTAAAGCTGTGCTGCAGTAGCTTTTCGCGGTTTTCGGGGGAAGGGGGGGAGGTATCCAAAATCTAAAACAAACTCGTACTGCTTACTGATTAGGAGAACCTAAATCCCAAATATGGTGTCTCTAGCTCTTATAGTTGCTGAGATCTAGGTGTTCATATAGACGGACAGACAGACAGACAGACAGACAGACAGACGGACAGACGGACATGGCTATATCGACTCGACTTGTCGTCCTGATCAAGAATATATATACTTTGTGGGGTCTGCCACGCCTCCTTCTGGGTGTTACACACATTTCCTCCTTGCACTAAAACGCGACAAAAAAGCGAATTTAATGGCTAATGTCTTGTACGGAATAAATGTCCTTTAAACGGAACTACTGCACACGGAAAAAAAAATTTTGGGATTTGGAGTAGAAAAATGTTAATTGTGTGATAAATATGTTGATTTTAGATGGACCAAATAGTTTTTGGTGCCTCAAAAAGGTCCTAGTATGGAGAAACTCCCATTGAGGGTCCTTACTGATATGCGCTGCTCCCGGGTATAATGAAATGGCTTTTATGTGTTATAAAACACATATAACGAATGGCGAAAAGGATGTGTATCTGTAGGGGCCAATTATATTAACATTTGGCAAGGATATTTAAATAAACCAGTAAGGACGGAGCTACAGTCGGACGCAACCGACTGTAGGAGACCCTGTACTTTGTGTTTTCTTCGCTGTTTCTTATTCGATCGTAATGTAATTCACATCATCGATGGGAATTGTCATAGTCTACGTACATGCCACATCCCAAATCTTTAGCTTTAAAACTTGAGCTTTAAAACTGCAAACTGTTCCTAAATTGGTTTTTCGGTTAGCGGAGGAATGAGAGGAGTTATCAAAAAACCCATACTAACTTGATCTGATGGTTGCATAGGAGAATATAAATACCAAAAAATGGTATTTCTAGCTCTTATAGTTTGCAAGCTCTAGGCGGCTTCTCTGTCTGCGCTATCTTTGCTGTTTCTTTTCCGTTGGTAATATAATTCACAGCGTTGATGGATACTGCCATCGGCTGCGTACATGCCAAATCCCAAGTCGATAGCCTTTAAACTGTGGCTGTAGTGGCGCTTACATACATTTATAAAACAATTCATTGGTGCATAACTTCGCTGTTTCTTCTCCGTTTGTAATGTAATTTACAGCATCGATGGATAATTCAATAGGCTACGTACATTTCAAAGTCTGTAGCTTTATTATTGTGGCTGCAGTGGCACATACATGCATTTTGAAAAAAATTGTCTCTTGCATATCTTCGCTATTTCCAATTCAAATCATAAATAAATTAATATCATCGGTGAAGAATACCTTAGGCTACGTAATGCCAAATTACAAGTCTGTACCGCTATTATTGTGGCTGCTGTATCGTTTATAGTTTTCGAGATTTTTGAGGTAGGTGTAGATTTTTGATGATTCGCGGATGAAGGAGGCGAGATATCAAAAGTTTGAAACAAACTTGATCTGCTTGCATTAGCTGACTACCTAAATCCGGAAAGGTGGTGTCTCCATCTCTTTTAGTTGCTGAGATCTAGGTGTTCATACAGACAGACGGACAGACGGACATGGCTATATCAACTCAGCTCGTCGTCCTGAGTCAGAATATATATACTTTGTTGGGTCTACCACGCTTCCTTCTGCCTGTTACATACATACATCTGTCAGTTGCACTAAACTAATAGACTCTTTTACTTTTTTAAAGTACAGAGTCTAAAAAAACAGGACACAATAATTATCCTTTAAAAAGCTAAAAAAAAGCTATTATTCAAAAAACGCCTAAAAAAAAACACATAAAAATGCATCAAAGTTAAAAATATTCACAGCCAGGATGGCTTTTGAAGGTCCTAAACTCTAAAGGATGTTAAGTTTACAATAATCCCATCCAAAATTTTTAAAATTTCACTGCTTTTTTGATTTAACACAAAATTTTCGATTTTGTCCTACTTACTTATTTCGCTTGAAGATATTTTCATTAATTTTTTTTTAAAGTGTAGTAAAGTTTGAACTGTGTTTTTTATCTTTTTAGGTTATTAGTACATTCTTTAAGATTATATAAAAATTTGGTTTTTAAATTTCTATAAAACGGTTCATTTGTTATACATAGTTAAAAACATGTTGTCCTACTTACGTATTAGAAGAGAGTATATGTTCCGAAAAACATTATTCAATATTACGCGAGTTATTCGGTTTTTGTCAATTGAGGCGTAAAACGGCATGGCATCTAAAATTAAAAAAAAACCTCATCTGCGTATCATATAGACCTCATATAGACCAAATATCAAAAACAGAATTTATGTAAATTGATTTGTGTCTCTTTAATTGGCGAATGTATTTTATTTCATTTATTGAAGGCGGCAGGGGCGTGGCATCAAAGATTTGAAATAAACTTGATCTGCGTATGGTTCACACCTTTGACACATTTGAAAACGACCAAAACGGCTTCTATGGCATTTATAGTTTAGGAAATCTCAGCGCTCATACAGACAGACAGACAAACGGAGAGACGGATATACGAACATACGGACAGACGATCATACGGACATACGGACATACGGACATACGGACAGACGGTCAAACAGACAGACAGGGCTAAATCCACTTAGGTCGTCTCCCTGATCAAGAATATATACAGTTTGTGGGGTCTGCCACGTCTCCTTCTGCCTGTTACATACATTCCGACAAAGTTCATAACCCTGTTTTTCTCATTTTCAATAGGTACAAGGTATTATTAGGTATACAATTAAATTAAGGAATAAAATAAGAATACAAGTAAAAGACAATATGGGGCTAAAATGAAATGAAAAATGAATTATAGATAAAAATATAGGGACGGGGCAGGTCAGTGGGACGGAGGCTACAGTCGGACGTAACCGACCGTAGGAGACCCTTTACTTTGATTATATGTGCATACAAACACAATCAGACGCATACACTCTAAGCTACCTGCGTATGCAAGGCATACCACCCCCCCCCCCCCCCACCACCACACCTCTTCTTAGTGCGGCAAATTGTCTGTGGCATATGTTCGCTGTTTCTTATCCGATCGAAATTCACAGCGTCGATAGAGAATGTCATAAACTAGTCAAATACCAAATTACAAATCAATAGCTTTAAAGCTGTGCTGCAGTAGCTTTTCGCGGTTTTCGGGGGAAGGGGGGGAGGTATCCAAAATCTAAAACAAACTCGTGCTGCTTACTGAATAGCGGAACCTGAATCCCGAATATGGTGTCTCTAGCTCTTATAGTTGCTGAGATCTAGGTGTTCATACAGACAGACAGACGGACAGACGGACAGACGGACAGACAGACAGACATACAGACAGACGGACAGACGGACAGACGGACAGACAGACGGACAGACGTACATGGCTATATCGACTCGGCTTGTCGTCCTGATCAAGAATATATATACTTTGTGGGGTCTGCCACGCCTCCTTCTGGGTGTTACACACATTTCCTCTTTGCACTAAACTAATAGACCCTTTTTACTTTTTTAAAGTAAAGGGTCTAATAAAGTATTGAATACACGGCATAGACGTTTATAGTCAGTGCAGAGTATTCGAAATGGTTCATGCAAGGAGTAGTTAGTAGAGCTAAAATTCAAAGCTAGGGGTGCAAAGTAACGGGTAGGTCGCTGATGTACAGGGAATTTAATTTTTTCCAACAATGTAGGTGAATCAATTGACCCACGCAGCAGTCTTCCGCAAATACTACACCCAACTTTAATTAACTTTAATTAATTAAGAGTAGTCTACATTTATAGGTACACAACGACCGAAACCTAGTTAAAGCCGCGAAGACCGAAGAGAAGAAATTTCATTTGTACGCATTAAATGCTGTCCTGGTGTATCAAATACGGTGGTGCCCAATTAAAAGATCTATACTCCGAAATAGAACGCAAGAGGTATACCAAATTTTAGTAGCACAAAGGTCACAAAATCTAAATCATTTATTTTATGAATTCATGAGGCATTATTTTTATCAAAATGCTTGGGCTGGCTCCTGCAAAATGTAGTTTTCAATATTAAAGCTACTGTTTTAGAGCTAGAGATTTAAAATATGGCATGTACGTAACATAGTCTATGGCAATCTCCACCTAAGTATGATGTGGATTGCATTACGATCGGATAAGAAACAGCGAAGGAAACACAAAGTACAGTGTCTCCTACGATCGGATAGGTCCGACTGGAGCTACGTCCATACTGGTTTTAAATAGGGTCCCTGATTATTACGCATTTTTATAGGTATAGGATATATAAAAATTAGTATCCACATTTCAAAAAAATTAGTTAAGAGCCATAAATTGATTGGATGCTGAACCACTTATTTCATGGAATATATAACATCGGAATAGCATATGATGTTCCGTCACTATTTTAGCACAAAACTCAATAGAGATTAAAACCTTTATAGTTATACTCTTGTTCAACTTTAAAAGTATTAAACTTTTCAATTTCGTTGTACTCCATCATTTACAATTAAACCGAGATGAGCAGAAAAGCATACAGCATTAATCAAATGGCTCATGGAGGGATTTACTTTATATAAAGCATTACTGAACGCTGTACAAATGATGAGTTCATGAAGCAATTAAACAGAACCGAACAACTCAACGAAATTCCAATGGACGACAGAAAATGCATTTGCTAACAATGCCAGACAGGATCTTTTTATTTTTAAAAATATAGGGACGGGGCAGATCAGTGGGACGGTGGCTACAGTCGGACGTAACCGACCGTAGGAGACCCTTTACTTTAAGTATATGTACACACAAACACAATCAGACGCACACACACTAAGCTATCCGCGTATGCAAGGCACACCACCCCCCCTCTGCCCAGTGCGGGAAATTCTCTGTCGCATATATTCGTTGTTTCTTATCCGATCAAAACAAAATTCACAGCGTCGATAGAGAATGCCATAAGCTAGTTACATACCAAATCACAAGCTGATAGCTTCAAAACTGTGGCTACAGCAGCTTTTTGCGGTTTATGGGGGAAGGGGGAAAGGTATCCAAAATCTAAAACAAACTCGTGCTGCTTACTGAATAGGGGAACCTAATTACCGAATATGGTGTCTCTAGCTCTGATAGTTGCTGAGATCTAGGTGTTCATACAGACGGACAGACAGACGCACAGACGCACAGACGCACAGACGGACAGACGGACAGACGGACATGGCTAAATCGACTCGTCTTGTTGTCCTGATCAAGAATATATATACTTTATGGGGTCTGCCACGCCTCCTTCTGGGTGTTACACACATTTCCTCTTTGCACTAAGTTAATATACCCTTTTTACTTTTTTAAAGTAAAGGGTCTAAAAAGTGGCAGCGCCAACGTAAGGATGCAAGGGTAGCCACATCACAAAGAAGCAATTAATGCGAAATTGTTGCTGCACAATTGCTGAACATGCAACTGGTAGGCAGCAGATTGGGATAAAGAAGCAATTAGTGCCACAAAAATGCTCTTGGCATGCATAAAAATGCTGAACCCTCACATCTTCCGCGTGCTCATTGAAATCCAATAAGGACGTAGCCGATCTGTCGGGTAAAAGGCTACGGTCGGACGTAACCGTAGGAACCCTTAAAGTTGGTGTTTCAATAATCAGTGGAAGGTAATTAAATTTTTTATTGAACAATAAACGTATTTTTTTATTCTTTTTTTTTAGCGGACACACAACTTTTAAAATTCATCCAAATCACCGGATAGTTTTGTTAGTCTCAACCCCAAGAAGAAGGAAACACGCCCACGGTATCAGAACGGGCCTTATGTGGCCTAAATGAGGTGGAATTTGTTTCCACCTGCCGTTTGAACCTAATCGAACCTAAGCGTAATTTTTAATTTTTAAGCTAAGACATCATACTTTCACATACAGGATATCTGTCCTAGTTATCATGTGCTTAGCAAATATAATCCCTATCAGATTAAAAAAAAAAAAAACGGAACTATAATGTCTCTTGCTCTTACAGCTGGCAACATTTATGTTTTTAAACGGACGGGCAGACAGGCGGACATAGCTATATCGACTCCGTCGCTCTGATCAAGAATATATCACTCATTTACATGAAGAGTGTCATAACTAAAAAAAGTGCTTTTCGAGATAAACGCGCTTAAAGTTTTCAAGCGCAGTGTATGAACATTACTGCATCATTAACTCAAAAATCGCGTTTTTTAAGTTATGAGACTCTTCTTGTAAATGAGCGATATGTATTTTGTGAAGTCGTACAAAGTTATTAATCCTGTTTTACCCATTGAATGGGTATTTGATAAAAAAAATGTCTATAAAAGTGCAGCAATTTCAGAGACAGACTATGCAGCCAGCAGCCAGAAAAAGGCTGCCCAATGTTGCCGACCATTTGCCATTTGCCAGAGCCGACAAACAATTGCAATTATATTAGAAAAGGCAGCAGCAGTAACTCCTAGCTTTAGCAGCAAAAGAAGAAATAACAATGTGCATAGCTTAAGCCATGCCCATGTGGCACCCACGTAGCGCGTTCACTTCCGTTGCATGCCAGGCACGTTGCAAATTGTCGCTACGCAGCGCATCCAAAAAACTGGAGCTAGCAGCATACAACAGCAGCAGAGCGGCACACAAAAGCCACGACCAAACGAATTGCCAATTTAAATTTGAATAGAAAAATTGCAAGCGTTCCCCTTCGATTTATCCCACCTACACAATACATGCCATACGTATGTACATACCAAGCAGAATCTATAACAATTCACCAATCACTCGATTGCCAGAACAATAACAATAACCTCTACCAGAGACTTTATGTACCATGCCACAATTTACAAGTGTAGAAAATTGTTTCGTGAATATATTTTTTGTTTATTAACCGATTTTATTGCCTTTTTATACCCTGTACCCATTTTTTTTTTTTTTTAATGTAATTTAATAAGTATAGAATCAGTACAGCAATAGAATGTACTATAACAACACATGTATGTATATGAAATGTAGCCAAACCCCATATCACAAAGCATGAGGACTTAATTGTTATAGATTAACCAAGGGTTTTGGCAAATCCTAGACGTTTGAGTCGTCTTAAAGGGCGAGCAGGTAAAAGCCCTCTGGCAAGTCGGCTGCGGTGGATCAACAATCTGTCACTGTAACGACTTGTATGACGTCCAATCTGATCTTCAATTGTGGTGATTTTTAGATCTCTATGTAACGTGGAGCCACGCACATACCAGGGACAGTTAGTAATTTGTCGCAGTACACGGTTCTGCAATATTTGAACACGCTTGTAATTTGATTTGGCTGCAATTCCCCAAATCTGCACTCCATATAGCCATATCGGTAATATGCAGAACACATAAACCGCCCTTTTGCATCTCAGTGGCAGTGCGCTTTTCCGGTTAATGAGCCATCGTAGTGATTGAAGTCTAAAATTACAATTTTTAGTTACAGCTTTCAGATGTGGATTAAAAGTGAGTCGCTTATCCAAAATAATTCCAAGATATTTGGCTTGTAACGGTTGCTCCAGAGTAACTCCTTCTAGTTGGATTTCAGGCGTAGTTGGATATAGTGTTTTGAGTGTGAAACATTGAAAAATGGGAAATACAGGGTTATTAACATTGTCAGAATGTCTGTAACAGGCAGAAGGATGCGTGGTAGACCCCACAAAGTATATATATATTCTTGATCAGGAGGACCAGCCGAGTTGATTTAGCCCTGTCTGTCTGTCCGTCTGTATGAACGCATCGATCTCAGCAAGTATAAGAGTATAAGTATAAAGGTGTATACCATACGCAGAACAAGTTTATTTAAATTTTTGGATGCCACGCCACTACCGCGAGCAATGGCCATAAATATAATACATTGACCAATTTAAGATATACATATAAATCTATCTAAGTACATTTTTTCTTCTACGAACTGTGGATATGATTAATATCTACCAATTTTGCAAATTTCAATTAAATCGGTCCATTATTAAAATAATTATGTTTAATAAAAGATATTTGTTT
>JAWNNJ010001278.1:0-40545 GCA_035045125.1 Hypselothyrea guttata | reverse complement strand
TTTTGTCTGGCCACGCCCCAGCGAGCAGAGCACATTAAGTTGACAAATTTCATTCATTAGATGCGAATACAGCTGGCAATTATATAGTAAAAAATAAAAGCAATTTGACAATTGGAAAAATAAGTTGTACCAGAATGTCGCAGATACAACGGGAGCTGCATTAGTAAGCGTTGGCGGTCTGGTTTACTTCTTTTGTTTACTTTGCTGCAGCTGAAATACATGTGCAACAGCAGCTTGGAATTGTTGCACTTGCCGCCGATTACAGTTTAATATAAACACAGACGCCCATTGCAGATAATGTCCAACCGATTTCAATAGCTGAAGTTCTGAACGTACTTGCCCTGCACTGTTATATGTATATATAGAGTATATATCTTCAGTCTCTGGTCAGTTTTGTTTTAGAGCTCAAACCTAACGCGACGGATTTTAAGGGGAACTATAAAATTCCAATCGCATCCAAGAACTGGCCAAGGTGAGAGGCATTCTCTGTCATTCATCTAAGAATTCTTTCTACTTTCGCATCTCGGGTTTCAGTTGGGCCACAAATCACTGCAAATACGTTTTAAATTAAAAAAGTCTTAACTGATTTTTATTACACTCGTCTTTAATTAGAAACTAATTGGGCAAAGGCAACAAAAGATACATTTCGATGCGATTTGACTAACAAAACAGCGAACAGCGAACAACTCTATAAACCCAAATAGAAAACCCCGATAGAAATGAATATGTGAAACGCTAAGGTGTCCACTTTCAGTGGATAATGGAGGGGACCGAAGGGGGGCTGAGGGGAAGATACAACAAGAGACGGAAGTGGGAAGGGGGGCAGAGGCTCCCGCATGCAGTTAAATTGACAGGGCATCAAACAGGCGAACACAATAACAATAACACTCAAATTAAAAGCTTATAAAAGTCAAGCACACTCGCACACACTCACACACACACACGCACACACACTCACGCACACTCACACACACTCACGCACACTCACACACACTCACAAACACTCACACTCACACAGAATGGGAAAATCTGACAGATAACACGTTCAAATGTTGGAATGAACGCGTGTTTTTTAGGGAAATTAAATATGTGTAAGTCGAGCTGGAAATAAATTAAATTAAATTCATTTTAGTTTATTCGAATGCCACTAACCCGATAAACAATCTATTGGCCACAGCCGAACAACCGTGGCTACAACCGCAGCAACAGCAACAGCAGCCGTTTCACATCAGATAAAGTATCTTTGAGGTTGCTTCTGCTGCTGCTGCTGCTGCTGCTGCTAATGCTGCTGCAGAGTGAATATCGCCAAGACTCTTCAGGCATACGGATCATATCGCCTGCTATTAACTGAGCGTCATATAAATTAGCTACTTGTTTTAATTTCAAATTCCTAAACAGGTCAAGCTTCAGAGACTTAAATAAAGTAACTAATATTTATTGGAGTAACTAATATTAGAGTAACTTAGTACACAGTGAAATATATTTTATTTATACTTAAATCAAAATTGATTAAGGGTACAATAGATCTTTTAGGTCGCAGTACAATAGTCCCCAAATAATAATAAAAATCAAAATTGATCTATGAGCAATATTTTCAAAAAAAAAAAAAAAACACAGCGCATAGTATCATATTGTATATTATTAGATTCCTAGATACTGGCGCTTTACCTAAACTTAATAAACTTCCATTTTATTTTTTACCCTTTTTTAATATTTTCCAAAATGACACATACAAATATTTTTCATAAATACAGAATTGAAAATTCAATTTTTATGGTAGCGCATACTAAATAACACATTATTTGTAGCAAATATTTCCACTCGGAGAAAAGAGGCAATATTTATTTATATATTTATAAAGTCATATCGTTTCATTCTTTACACTTTTCTATATTTAAACGATATTTATTTATTATTTACTATGTCATTTTATATCATTCTTGAAACTTAAACTGCAAGATGTAGTCAATAATTCTTGATTATTATTTATTGTGTGTTCTATAAATAATATCAAATAAAAAATATCAACAACAAAAATAATCCGATATCCAAAGCGATTTAATAAATTTATTGTTTTAGTATTTCACTATAACATGAGTTGGTATTATAGTATAGTTTATATTTATATATATATATATTTATTTATAAACTTACAAGAAGATTTTGAAATATTTACACAAAATTCTTATAATAACATTTTTTTTTTATTAAATATAGATCGACTTTAATTGCATTTTAAGATGATTTTCATAAAATTAGGTATAACGATACGATAGTTCAAAAATTTAAATAATGTAAAACCAATAATATTAGTTTAGTTAAAATTTAATAATTACTTGAGATGCATTTACTATTTTAACGTAGATAGATATTTATTAGATATTTTCGCTTAGTTAAGAGAAATTAGCAAATGGCAAAGCATCTGCACATAGTGCATATACAGTCGTAATTCGCATATAGTATAATACTTGTATGGCATGGGTGTATGGTGTAGAAGATCGAACAGATTGAAAATGTATAGCATAATATATCGTTTCACGTTTCGTTCGTTTCGTTGATTTGCAGCAAGCGATTTGCTTGTTTACTTGCGTCAAACATAAAACAAGCCAAAATATATATCTGACGCCGCGGCGGGGGCGAATGGGTGTGGCGGGATCGGTTGGCGGATAGGATGGCGGATCGGCTGGCGGATCGACTGGCAGATCGACTCTCAGATCGGATCGGCTGGCGGCCTAGGCCGATGACTCAAGAGCAGGCAACTTGACGTTGGTATTTTTGTTACAGCAACGGCAAGAGCTATGGGAACAGCAGCCAAATGAATCTGAAATGTTTGTGTTTTGTATATAGAATCGGACGAGAACAACGGAGCGGGCCAGAGCTATAGATACAGATACAGATACAGCTACAGCTACAGATAGAGAGTGCGAGAGCGAGAGCGAGCACAAGAACGAGCTGAAAATTGAAAACAGATCCAAGAATATCTCGAATAGCTGCAGCGCAGTTGCCTCGATCAGAAAACATATACGAGTTGCGAGTTGTGAGGTGCTCATATTATATTTTCAGTTTCAGTTCAGATCTCAGATGTTATGACTCCAAAACGTACGCATTTGTATCTTGTATCTGGCAGATAGTTAACTGTGCGTTGGCCCCGAATCCGATTCGATTTCAGCGACCTTTGCGATACTGTATCTGCCAGATACACTTGCAGCTTGCAGCTTGCAGCTTGCCTCTGCTGCTCGTGCCGCATCTACGGTTTCCACTTCTGCCTGTAAGCAGAGATGCGGCAGCGACGTCGCGCCTCGTCTCTGGTAATTTTAGAAAATTCTCTACACACAACTCGGAAAACCATGCGCCCCATTTAATATTGTGTAAAAGTTTATTTTCGTTGAGACTCTTCGCTGAGCTGCCATCCCCGTCGTCATCAGCGCCGAGCGGGGGGTGCCAACCTGTGTGTAGTTTATCGAAAACCATACTTTGATTTTATCGATTGGGGAATTTTCACAGAATCTTTCAATTAATTGACTAATCGACTTTGACAACAGGGGTCCAGCCATAGCTGCAGCTAAAGATCTGTTAAATGATTTTATTTTGTTTTGATTTCAGCCTTTTCTGCTTTAATATTTCATAATTGCGCCGAATTGTTTTGTTTAACATTCAAAAATTTGTTAGAAATTTTGGGAAATATTCATTTGCATTAATGGCAGATTCAACAGCATTATGATATATGTTTCAATTACACTAGACAACAGTTTTTAGCCGCATTAGTTTTTCAATTTTATAGGTATACAGGTGGACTGGGATATGAATATTCTTCCGTATTTCTACAAATTTTAATTATGTTTATGAGGATGATTTTTAAAAAGCTAAATTGTCGGACAAGTTGCGTGTAATTTTATTTGTTGTCTAGTGTTTCTGTGTATTGTTTTAATGCCAAACAAAACATTAAGAGATCTCACTATAAATATGAAATATAGCCAACAATTAGCTAGATAATTATGTCCCTATAGCAAATCCAACTACCCCTATTGGGCAATACGAAATGCCCCAGATTGTAGCATTTTAATTAGGTGCCTTCATTAGCAAAACGGAGTACATACATACATCATAGCCCAAGAATAGGATTTATTTACTTTTGGCAGGTATATGACGCATAAGGATTTGGGCTTAGAAAGTGAAGAGTTAATGAAATTTACTCAAACGGAAAATTCAAGTAAAATATTTATCTAAGTTTTGTCAACATAAAAATTCTTGCTTTTTGCCAATCGAGCACTCTGTGTTGCAACAACTACTTTTTAAAACAATTGAAATCGCAGTTTCAATAAAAGACACCCCAAAGTATATATATTTTTGATCATGGTCGATCTCGGAAACTATAAAAACTAGAGCAGCCATTTTTGTAATGTAGCTAGTTATATAGCATACGCAGATCAAGATTATTGATACCATATCAAGCTGATATGGATACCACGCCCCAGTAGTTGATTAAGATCACCATTATCTACCAACTCTGTAAGTTTTATCAAAATATGTCCACACTTCAGAGAGATATGATGTTTCAAAGTTTTGCTGGGCAATCACAATTATCTACTTTGTGCTTTTTGCAAGAGTAATATTTATTTTTATAAATAACCATTCATTTTATGCTCCTATTTCAGCGCTCAAAATACCAAAGACAACACAGCTGTACTAAGTTAGGAACCCTTCAAGTAGAGGCTGGAAAGGATTAGCAGCATCCACATCTCCAAGGTCATTCGCACTGGCATCCAGATCGTCGGATCGGCAATTCGTTAACTCCTAGAGCACAGCTGAAAGAGAATTGAACATCATTCAGTTCCAAGTGCAAACGGATCGAATTGCCTTGGTGCCCCACACAGACATCATGCTTCAACATCCCGCCACAGATTTCTACGACTTGGCTGCCGCCAATGCGGCCGCTGTCCTCACCGCCCGCCACACGCCCCCCTACAGTCCGACGGGGCTGAGCGGGTCGGTGGCGGTGGCGCTGCACAACAACAACAATAGCACAAGCAATAACAACAACAATCTCGATATGCTGACGCACAATGGGGGCGGGGTGGGCGTGGTGGCCACCGGATTGCATTTGAACAGCAGCAGCAACGGCGCAGGCGGCGGAGTGGGCGGCGCTGTTGGAGGAGGCGTGGGCGGAGGCGGAGCCGTGACAACGGGGCGTGAAACCTTGCCTAGTTTCGGCTTCACCCAGGAGCAGGTGGCGTGTGTGTGTGAGGTGTGTGTAGGGATGTAGTTCTGGACTATTAGTCTTATCCCTAATTTCGGTTCTCGGTTCCCGGTTGGGGCTATTGCAGGTTCTGCAGCAGGCGGGCAACATCGAAAGACTGGGTCGCTTCCTTTGGTCGCTGCCACAATGTGATAAACTGCAACTGAACGAGTCTGTGCTAAAGGCCAAGGCGGTCGTCGCATTCCATCGTGGTCAGTACAAGGAGCTGTACCGACTGCTCGAGCACCATCATTTCTCGGCACAGAATCACGCCAAATTGCAGGCCCTGTGGTTGAAAGGTGAGACAATCCTCCCTTTTCTCTCTCTCTCTCTGCCTCTCCGTTCCTGTGGCACTAACCCGAAATTCTTTCACTGTAGCGCATTACGTGGAAGCCGAAAAACTGCGCGGAAGACCTTTGGGTGCCGTGGGCAAATATCGTGTTCGCCGTAAATTTCCACTGCCCCGCACCATCTGGGATGGTGAGGAGACAAGCTACTGTTTTAAGGTGAGTACTCCCCTCTGCCCCCTTCCGTCTGCGCCTTCCGTTTGCTGCCCCTGCACTTTCAAAAGGGGCACCCAATGAAATCATACAAATGTCCTGCCATTCCTTTCACTTCTACTTCACTGCTCCCTGTGGTTAGCAGAGGAACAGCGCAACCCAAAAACCTGGCAACGCCTACTTTCCTGAAATTGATGTAGGATGTACATACTTTTCCTGATTCTGTCTGTTTACACTTGGACCTTATCTATGCGGGCTTTCAATTGATTAAATCAAGTTTAAATAATTGAGCAAATATAGCTAGGTTAGGAAATTAGCATTCGAGGTTGGGGATTCCCCTTACCGTCAAATATATAGAATTTTCTATGATATCAAACTAAGGCATTCGTACACTATGTACCTCCGAAATTCCTATAAATATATACATCTAACAAGACCTTCTTATTTAAAAATAATCACGATACTATGATAGTCTTAGGGATTTTATTATTGGTTGTAAAATACATACATAAAAATACATTTTGTACACATTACATTACGTTAAATACAATTTTAAAATAATTAATAGAATTATTTGTTATTAGCTCAATTTAATGGGTTTCTAGAACATTTAAAATAATATTCTTTATAGGAAAATTATATACCATACAATTGTATACCATATCACATGAAATCCATTCCAGGTTACCATATTTCCCAAAGTATATCCTAAAATATGACCATCAATTCTAGAGTTATTTCTACATATGAAAATGATTATGTTTTCTCTTTATTCAGGAGAAATCGCGCTCTGTATTGAGAGACTGGTATGCGCACAATCCGTATCCATCGCCACGGGAAAAACGGGACCTGGCGGAGGCGACAGGACTGACCACGACACAGGTAAGAAAAATCGTGTTCACACTCTTGGGGCAAATTTGACAGTTTTGAAATTTGCGAATTCTTGCTCAGCAAAAGTTAATTGCATGTCATTAATCTTGGCCCGTGTACGCGTACTCGAATAGCATTCGAAATGATGAATTCGTTTATTTTTAGGCATTCACTTGAACAGTTTTTCATTCAAGTATCTTTGCTCTTTTTGATATATTACACGTTCTCATTTGCATTTACAGGTTTCCAATTGGTTCAAGAATCGCCGACAAAGAGATCGGGCTGCCGAGCATAAAGAGTAAGTTACATTAAATATCTAAATTTCTTATATTTGTAAATACACTGAAAAATAATATCTGTTAGATTACCATAGCTTTTATGAATTTTCTGTTCACTATTTTATAAATTTTTAAATGATTTTCAACTCAAAGAACTTCTGTTAGATTCGTAATTTATGTATAGCGTAATGGTACAGGGTATTTATAATCGGGTATGCTCGAAGAGCGCATAGCGCGAGCAACATTATTTTAATATATTGATATAACTATAAATTAGCATAGGGTTCATGAGTTCTAGATGCTAGAGTAGATTATATTTGTATTTAAATTAAAATTTAGTTCAGACTTCTTTATGTTCTGTGAAATGCAATATTTCGTAATGATATTTAATTTAATTTTGTGCAGTGTACTCACATACATTACATTTATTGTGAATTTATTGTAAATTATTTTGGATGAGCGTCAACGCGTGCGAAATGAATTAGTATTTTAATTTCAATTACAAAAGCTGACGACGTTTACTTGGCTTTTCATGACAAGGCCGAGATGCGGCTTTTCATTGTGGGTGGGGTGGGGCTAATTAGTGTCAAGGACACGGCCGTTTTTCACGTGAAAAGTGCCACATGTGAGTAATGCGAATTATATATCGTATATCTGTAAAAATAAATGAATATGGAAATATGAATGTGAATGGAAAATGTTCAAATGGAAATGAAAATGAAATGTCGCTGACAAATTCATTAACATGCTGTTCGTTCATGTTGTTTTTCCTAAACACATTGTCATATGCACAGCAGACATGACCACGAAAAACTAAACTAAATGAAAACTTGTGTACTATATGCTATATCCAGTTAAATCAAGGCAACTCAAGTCGGATAGTCGGATAGTGTCCTACTCAAAGTAAGAAGAAACATCTGCATTTCCGCTTAAGCAAATAGCAGGAGAAGAACAATATTTGGAAAACTCTTCTGAAGGTTTTTCTGCTCGGTTCTGTTTCCATTTACAGCCCAGATCTGCTGCTGCCGATAGGCAACTTTTCCAAATATCAAACATCCTTTTGAGGCATCCTTTTGTTTACTCTCAGTTTCCTTTCTCCCACACTCGTCCAACTCTCTCCCTTTCGGAGGCAAATATGAACAGAAGAACTATGTGAATTGGAAATTGAAAATTGAAAATGATTTTGAAGTGACCGCAGGCTGAACTTCTTTCTAATGGCAAATGAGTAGCCAGTTCGGATCGTATCTTGTTGCTAAACGGTATATCAGTTACTCAAAGTACGCTCTCTAACAAAAGAACTTCACAATTCGCAATTCAAATTCGCATGCTGACTGCAATGACAACAACATAAATAAAACAATAATAACAGCGAAAAATTGTCGTAATAAAAATAAAAATTGGACGCCGTGGCAACCACAATGCACGCACACATTCACACTCACACTCACATAGATTCACCTAGCTACAGATATGCAGCTGACAAAAGTATCTCACAGATACATGCATGATATGGGCCCAGTACCTACGCCGATAGTTTGGCAGTACATGGCGTCCTCACAGCTTTTTATTATTATTGCTGCTGCTGCTGTTGTTGTTGCTGTTGTTGTTGTTGCTGGTAACCTGATATATGTTTATGGTTGTTGCCGCGTCGCCAGCAGCAGCAGCAGCAGCAACAACAGCAGCAACAGCAGCAACAACAGCAACTAGCGCTGCTACTTTAACTTTTTATATTGTGCAGTAGTTTTTCTTTTTGTTTAATATTGTTGCTGTTGTTTTTGGTTTTGTATACTCATCTATATATGTATATATATCGTATATATCCTCCTTGTGCAGCATTGTTGTTGGCTTTTGAAGTGCATTCGTAGCACATACTACCCAACTAGTGTAACGACGCCCAACTATGTAGTAACTAGTTATCAGGCAGTGAAAAGAGGTTAAAGTTCTGCTCAGAGAACTACAATTTTTAGCTTTATTTCACTATCTATATTATTAATTATATTATAATTATATTATATACATATATAATACTATACATATTGTCATCAATTATGATAACAATTCTATATCAATAATAATTCTATTTCAACAATACACATTTTAAATTAGAATAAAACAATATAATTTCAAGCGTATTTAACTGCCCTAAAATTCGTGTTTCAATAAAATAATTATAAATTAATTGATTATTGAAATAAAATCAAATTTTCCTAATGTGGGCAGGCATATTGTATATTCAACAGAGGTTTCACTAATACTGTTTATTGACTGACAATGAACTTTAAATACTTTTAACTGTACTGAAAATGTTGTTTTAGTCTAGGTATATATGCCGGTTTTTGTTCCAATGTAATTCAAATTTCACTCTATTATTTTATCTTTTCCCCCCTTTTTCCCGCCAATTTCAAATTACTCTCCTTTAGTGAGCTAATTTTTAATCATAACACACAGATTAGAAAGTTACCATTTCACCCTAGCCAAAAACCACGGATAGAGCCATTCGCACGTAGTCGACAGTCGAACATAGGGCGGTTATAATCATGCGGTGCCGATCGAAGTACAGTGTCAAGAACATGATGTATTTCTTGTTGACGACCTGAAAGTGCCACAGCCTGGAGACGGCGCTCAGTAGATCCATGCTCTGCGGTACGGTCAAATCCCAGTGCTTCTCAGCCACGTATTGATAAATGCCGTAGTAGAAGGTCAACACCATGGCAGGGTACAGCACCGGCAGCAGCAGGAAGAAGAGCAGGCCACACGAATAGACGCATTTGAGAATCGTCGGGAAGGGCAATTGTTGCAGCCAAACATCTAACAGGTGCCCCACCAGAGGTTGCATGTAATACACAAACTTACCAGGCCATGATATGCTCGCCCACTAAAAAAAGGTCACAAATTAGCAACCGTGATTCAAATGGATGAATGATTTATTCAATTATTTATTCAAAACTCACGATTTTACGCTTGTAAATTGGTTTCTTCCACACCTTGTTCATTTTGCAATCAATCAATTTATTTCTTTAATACTACGAATTTCTACATTGAGATAGTTAAAGTGGCCTACTGTTAAATATCTATAAGATTTTAAGAATAACTGGGTAAAACCATAAATAAATCTAAGTAACATGTTAATACTGTGCACACTCGATATCAGATATAATTTTTTATATTTCATATGCATATATTATTTCATATATACATATATTACGAGCTTTCACCAAACCTCGGGCCAAATAGGGCATTGACAAAATTATTTAAACTATACAGTTTTAAACAAACTCATCCTATTATTATTATTATTGGATACCTCATCCTATTATTATTATTATTGGATAAATATTTATTTGTATTACATTCCTCCTCGGTTAGAAGAAACTTCAGAACTCAATATTTTTAATGAAAATAAACTATAATGTTCTGTTGATTATGTCGAATAAAATAATACTTCTTGACCAAGAAATTCTTTACTAAAACCATTTAAAAAACATGATTCGGTTGCTGGATTTTTGACATAGTTTGATTATTAAATAAATTTTATTTGTATTATTCAATATATAAGTTTAGAGACCTTAGAAGACCCTTTCGTCAGACACATTTCTCTAAGATCTTCTTATCCCGGTGTTACTAATTTCACGTCACCTGAAATACATACATATAACCTGAAATATATATAATATTTAAAGCATATATTTATAATCTAAAATATATTGTAATTAGTATGCTAGAACTGAGCTCTTTTAAAACTCTCTTCAGATCGACAGCCTTCATAATTAAATCTATCAACAGTTGAGGGTAATCCTTCAGAATTCCAAGATTCCCTTCAATTCAGATACACCTTTATCATAGCCCTGATGGCAACTACAATGTGAAGCACGACCGAAATACTACTTTATGTGACAGAGCGAGAAGAGTTCCAGTTCCCTTTCCCGTTCCCGTTCCCGTTCCAGTGCCGAGCCCCCTCCAGCAGCGTCTATAGTGCCAGTCCCACTCTGTTGTCTCGATGTTCATTTCACTAAACATATAAAGTATATATGGATGTGTGTGTGAGTGTTTGTGAGTGTGTGTGTGTGAGTGTTTGTGAGTGTTTGTGAGTATGACGATCTCGGGCAGCTCAGGGCTCATCGTTTTGCGTTTGCGTTGCTTTTTGCTTTTGCTTTTCCTTCGAGTTCGTCGAATGCCACGGTTGGCTGGAGGGTAGCTGGATAGAGTATCGGGTTACCACAAAATGTGCGTGTGTTCTTTATTCGTTCGCCTCAGCGCCGTCGCTGTTGTTGTTGCTGCTGTTGTTGTTGTTGTTGGTGCTGTCGCCGACGACGTTGACGTCGTCGCAGCGCGTTATTCATTTTTATTCGTTTTATTGTACATTCTGTTTTTATTATTATGTATTTTGCGCTTTTGCCCGTCTCTGCTCAGCGCTGCCTCTCCCTATGTACCCCGTATACATACAGACATTCGTATACCTATATAGGCGTAGGTATGTTCGCCTCAGTCCCGTCTTGTCCCGTCTGTTCCCGTTGCTGGAGTTCCGTGACGCATTGGCAGCCCCTGATGGCGTTGATAATGATGTTGTTGCTGTTGATGGACCGGTATGGCCCTACTGTGAATGCAATGGCCCTACTCTCAGCACTCTTTGGCTTGTGGGTCGGTTGGGCATATGGAGTACGCGTCGGGTGGGCCGCATGTCAAGTGATTTGTCCCGATTATAATTGGACCTGTGCACCTTATCGCTGTGCATGTTGAACTAAATGCTATTACACGACCTGGATTATCATGGACACTTAATATATATCCCCCTTGATGAGTTCTCTCAATGCCAATGCTGAAATTTCTAGGGTTTCAGTTCGCTCTCTGCCGCCTTTCTCCTCCGCTTCTAGGCCTGAACGAGTTGAAGTTTTGCCTTCGACTGGCCCAAGCCGCTTAAGTGCTTAAAAAGCGCTAAGACTTACTTGAAAGAGTGGAAATCCACAAGTTCAATGGTCAAGTGGAATGTTTGAAATCATAGCTGAATATGATAATTAAGTGAGCATACAATAAGAGTATTAAAGTAATGATAAATTTAATAAATCTTCAGAGTCCGAGTCAAAATCAGAATTTGTACACTGTTTATTTATTGAAACAATCCCATTCTCGAATCAGACCACAATTAGTTTTGAGATTCTATAAACTATTTCTATTCTAACAATTTATAATTGTTCGATATGTTGTAGCTTGGTTTATTCAGTTTCAGTTGAGTTTTCTCACAGGTTCTATATACCTTTGTTTAAACATAAATAATGATGTCGATCAAAATATATGTTCGATGTTCAAGATTTAAAACCAAAGTGCAAGCATCAGCTGTTTATTGCTGAACAACATGAAGAAGAAATGAAGAGTAGGCAAAACAAATCAAGAGACAGCCGGTAGCGCTAAGGCGATGAGCCTCTAGTCGGGTCTGCAAAACAATCAGAACGAGACATCATATGGTAGATTGAAGCAGGATTTCCAAGAAATTCCGTTGCTAATAAAAATTATAAGCCAATAAATCGTTGAAAACAAATAAACAGTCACACTCAGACACTGACACAGACGGGGAAAAATGAAACGCTGTTTCAAAAATAAAAGATCTGAGCCCCAAGTCGACTAAAGCTGGGATCACGATCGATCCAAGACTGAAGCTAACCAGCTAACCAGGGAATGAACCAAAAGGTTGAGTTATCGCATTGCGCGATCGCTACACAAATCTCGAGACGTGTGCTCAGCAGGACACCCAACTAAACGGTTTCCAGACCTCGGGCCCAGCCGGAGCAGACCCCTGAGAGGAATCTGAAAAGGTGTTGATCATAAATTATCATTTAATTTACGCATATGTGTGTGGTGTTGTTTATGTTGTTGTTGTTGTCGTTGTTGTTGTTGTTGTTAGTGTGGGTCCACATGACTTGACTTGGCTTGAGTGAACCCCAGCTTCACCTGATACTCCACCTGAGCAATAGAAACTACGCAGAGCTGTCCCTAAACATTGTACCATTGTCTACAACTATGTTTCGCTTTCAGTTTCGATTCGATCTCTGTTTATCTCGCTGCTCAGTTCGAGTTCCGTGTAGATCGTAACGATTAGCCGTAAAGCCATCGTTGTCATCGTTATAAAGTATTTTATCTTATGGCCCCGACCGATAGTTGGCGTGTGTCGCATTTTATGCTGGCTTCGCTTTGTTTTGACAGTTTTTAATAATTTTGTTGCTTTTTAATTGCATGCCACAGCTGAGATCAGTTCTTGCCAGATTATTACATAAGATAAGAGTTCCATAAAGTGTTGGAACAGCTGAATTCGTTTTTCAGTTCCCACATATCGATTGCAACCCAACTTAAAACTTAAACTTATGTGATGAATTTCAAAATAATTATTCATTCCATTTGGTCTCAATTGAAGCATATTTCCATCTCTAACTTATCCAATTTGATTGTAAGTCGGTTAGATAATTATTTTAATTGCTATATCATTATTTAGTACAAATTTTAAATTTATTTATTTATTTATAAATTTTATTTTATTATATTATTGACAACAAAATTCTGAGGTTATTAAAATAAACTAACCAATAACTTAGTTTAGTTACTATCAAAGATAGGCACCCTTGAAAGTTATTGGTAAAATTGGCCAGATGCAAATCTAATTCGATCATGCATTATTGCCAAGCTAATGAATCTGCTTAAAGCAACTCCATTAGGCAACACAAAAGTGGCTTAAAACTAAAAAAATTAATTGAGCAAACAAGTAAAAATTAATTCCCCATCACTGAGCAGCGCCAAAAAAGAAATATATGGACGGGGCAGATCAGTGGGACAGATGCTACAGTCGGACGTTACCGACAGTAGGAGACCCTTTACTTTTTCTACATGTACTCACAAACATAATCAGAGGCACACGCACGAAACTACGCGCATATGCCTGGCGCACCACCCCCCCTCTGCCTAGTGTGGCTAACTATTTGTGGCATATCTTGACTGTTTCTTATCCGATCGTATTGCAATTTACAGCGTCGATAGAAAATGTCATAAGCTACAAGCATGCTAAATTTCAAGTCTATAGCTTTTAAACTGTGGCTGCAGTAGATTTTTGCGCTTTGTCGAGGAAGGGGGGGAGGTATCCAAAATCTAAAACAAACTCGTGCTGCTTACTGAATAGGGGAACCTGAATCCCAAATATGGTGTTTCTAGCTCTTATAGTTGCTGAGATCTAGGTGTTCATACAGACGGACAGACAGACGGACAGACGGACAGACGGACGGACGGACAGACGGACAGACGGACAGACGGACATGGCTATATCGACTCGGCTTGTCGTCCTGATCAAGAATATATATACTTTATGGGGTCTGCGATGACTCCTTTTGGGTGTTACACACATTTCCCACTTGCACTAAGTTAATAGACCCTTTTTACTTTTTTAAAGTAAAGGGTCTAAAAATGAATAAAAAGAACCAACAGCTGAGACCACACACACACATACACAGAGATCCCCAAGAACCCAAAAGTCTTTGCCAGACATGGTCAAGTTGAGGTTGTCGCATAAGGCCAGCTCTGGCTGTGGTTCTACACTTAGAAAAATTAAAAATAATTCGTTCTATCAATTATAGAAAATTTAAATAAGAATAGAATTGTGAATGAATTTAGAATAATTAAGACAAAAATTAAAGTAAGTGAAAAGATTGACTATCTTAAAAAAATCTCTTGATTTTTCTCTTAGTGTATTTGTGTGACATTCACGTGTGTGTGTGTGTGTGTGTGTGCATTGAAGGATTGTCCTTGGGGCGCAGCTACCGCGAAGGCAACTTATAAGACTTGACTTGGATGAATTTTTAAATGCAATCAGTTGAATATTGAGCATACGAGTATATAGGAAAATACATAAGGATATGCTGCCTCCCCTCGCATCCCCTCTGCACCTCTCCCTCGGTTGGTCTCCCTCAGTTCCTCTGCCCCGTGTTGGCCGTGTTAATAAGTGTTGCAGTGAGCCAAAGCAGCAGAGCCAACAACTATGAAATATTCTGGAAATTCGATATCATTGTTTATGTGCTGCGTTGCTTCTTCTTCTTCTTCTGCCCTTTGTTTGCTCCCCACTTTTGGTTGACTGGATAGCTGGGATAGGGATAGGGATGGGAATGTGGATGGGGATGGGGATGGGGATGGAAAAGGAACAGCTAGATGGTTGCCTATGGCTAAGGGATGGCCGTTTCATATAGACAGATCTATGTTTACTTTTCGCTTCTTCTGTGTGCCATTATCGATTTTGTTTGGGAGCAAACAAATGGCCATTCAAGACCATTTAAATGTGTTTTAGCCTCAAACGGTACTTTAATGTTTTCATAGCAAGTATTTTCAAATTAAAAGTAGACAATTTGAAAAATTTAAATGCATTTTAAAAGCAGAGACTTGCATTTTTTAGAAAGTTATATTTCCAATAGAGGCAACATTGTAAAATAAAAATACTTGACTAAATAAATTTCTATCTAAATAAATCCCAAAAATGGATTATAGCTTGAAATTAAGTGCTTGAAATTCCAAATTTAATAAAGTCAATATAATAAGATTTGTAAACTTGTTGATTGTCTCATAAGAGAAGATGCAATAAATAACTGCAAGTTATATACAGTATTGATAAATTTTTACTAAATAATACTGTTTCACAAGTTTTAGGTTGTCCGAGTATCACGAAAATTTATTATTTTAACAACAATTGATTACTTTAAGGTTGTGAGTATCGTCCTAAAGAGTAAATTTCTAATTTATGCAGAACACCAAACTAATCTGATATTAAACCAACATTTTTGACTTGCAGTTTTTGCAATAATACTAATAACGCATAATATTTGTTGCATAACCTAGAGGGCACATTTTTCATAAAACCCCAAAAATAAATAAATAAATAAATAAAATAATAATAAATTATTATTGTAGAAGACAGAAACTAATTGCCAATTTACATTATGATTTTTTCTAAACCTGCATAATGTTGCTGAGTATTCCTCACCTTTGTAGAACAGTGTAATTAATTAAATAATTGTCCGTTGGCAACTGCAAGCTATGCAAACTTATGCAATATGAACTGCGGATTATGCGAATGGCATTGCTTTGTGTGGATGCCACACATGGAGGCATTCGATTTCAGCTCGCAGCTGGACAATAACAACTCCACCCCCACAGAAGCCCCAAGAACAAGAGCCCCAAGCACAACAAATTGTGGAGCAGGGCAATTATGGAGCTCTGCAAGTGGCTGACTGCAAATATAGATGGATGCGAATGGCATCTACAATTACACGATTTACAGTCGACGCAAAACAGCTGGACGACCATACCAGATGCCACTAAGTCTGTATCTGTGTCTAGGGTCTATGTCTCGGGTCTCGGGTCGGCGACTCTCTAAAACTAAAGCAGCGTCTTCGCCGTATGTGGCCGCATCTTCAGGATCTGCAACCGAGCAACAGGCGCGGATTAAATTGCGCCACAGTCAGCAAATAACTTGAGTCTTGGGCAGTGGCAGTGGCAGGGACAGGAGTAGGGGCAGGGGCATGGGTAGAGGCAGACCCTACGCCAGAGGGAGAGCAGGAGGTGCTGCAGATCGTTCCCAGTGATCTCTGGCCACAAATTTGTCGAGTGTGCGCTTAAATGTTTTGCATGGCCCTGACACAAAACCCGCCTCCGTCGCCTCGCCTGTTGCCACTGACGTTGTCATCAATTTTATGACTACCCTCGTCGAGGGTAACATCGGTTTGCCATTCAATTTGTAACCACTTGAGGGAGAAAATTCTCTATACACTATAAGAACACTTTAAATAGTTCTGTTATGTTTTCTGAACAAGTAATTGGCGTAATTCTAGTTCCAAATTTGGCAAAATTGATATTTCATTCCGATTCCAGATCACCTGCTTATTTTTATTAATTTAATAATATACGGATATTATACGAAGCGCAATAACAATGCTGCTTCTTCTTACTTTTTAGTTTATACCATGCTGCCAGAGAGCGAGCGAGGCAAACCCTGAAATATTGTTTCTTTAATAAATTTTGTATTTATGGATTGATTTGAATACCCTTTTCAGGATAGATATATTGAATGGTAGAGAGTATATATTCTGAATAACAAATCATTTATATCTCTTATAGTTTCCGATAGACAAATAACAAACAAATAGAGCCATATCAGCACAGCTAGTCGTCCCGATCAAGAACATATATATTTTATGTGGTCAGCAACGTCTTCTTCTGCCTGTTACATATATTTGCACTAAGTTATTAACCCTGTTTTGACCTATTTCATGGAGGTTGTAAAGCAATAAGCCAAAAAATAAATATTTTTTACTCAGACTGATTTAAATTCTAACAAGAGTATTGAGTGTTCTTCAATAAGATCATTAATGTTCTGCCTGTGTTGATGTTTACTAAAACTGGTTGTGACTTGCAATTGGAATTCGCGACAAGATTAAGATTAACCCACTGGCACCGGGAATAACACCACCAACTGGCAACTGGGAACTGCCAACTGGACCGATAATGTCAGTTGCTCGAATTTCAAATGGGCATATGCCTGCTCCTGCTCCCTTCCCCCCCCCCCCCTGCCCTGATCCATCCCTCTGCACCTTGTTGCTATCGCTATTGCACTGAATTAGCCATTAAAATGTCAGCACAGTTTAGCACCAACAAATTGAGCAACAACAACCACCCGGACCCGGAATATATGCTATATATATATGCATATATGTATGTGTGTGTGAGTGTTTGAATTCCCAATTGGTATGCGTGGAATTGGGCCATTGAGAGAGTCTCTGGAGTCTCTGGAGTTTGTGGCATGCACCCCGGTGATAAAAACGACACTTGAAAGTCATTTACGGAATCAGCCGCAAATAATAAAAGTCAAGCTGCTTAACTTTTGATCAAAGGTGCCAGAGAGAGCACACGCACACACACACACATGCAAGAAGAGTGCGTCTGTATGAGTGAGTGTGTGTGTGTGTGTTGTGCACAGCTCAAATAACTGAAATCAGATGCGATGAGGCGCTCTGGGGGAATGCACTAAGCTGCCCCCTCTCTGCCACTCTCTCTCTCTCTCTCCCTTTCTCTCTCTCTCTCTCTCTCTCTCTCTCTCTGCTCTCTTTTGTTTGTTTATTTGTATGTGTGAAACCAACAACACTCTGAACACTCTGTTTATGAAACTGAAACCATTTACAGAAATACAGAAATGTCAGCGCTTGCAAGTAGAAATATTCAAGCAGACAATTTCCTTCCGGTTTTGTTTTCAATTGCCCGCCCTGTCATTTGTCATTTGTTTATAAATATATACATATACATATGGATATACATATATATATATATATATATGTTGCTGCTGCTGCCGACAACAGTAAATTAGTTGCAGCAATTGACACATTTTAATTTAAACGACGCTGACGGCTCAAACATCTGTTTGGAGCCGCAGTTCGACAGCCACTGTGCCAGCTGCAAGGGGCGGTTCGGGGGGAGCGGGTAGAGGGAGCGGAGTTAGCAGCGTGTGGCTGGAATAATAATGTTGCAATGACTTTCAGGAGCAACACCATTATGTCAACTCATCCGACATTTGAGCCAGAATATTGAGCAGCGGAGAGAGAAAGCTGTCTTATCGCATAATGACTGAGGTGATAAATTGAATATTTCTATACCCTATACCCATGAAATAAGTCAGCACAGGTTTAACAATATACATATGTAACAGGCAGAAGAAGGCGTAGCATACCCCATAAAGCATATATCTATATTCTAAGGCATGTCCGTCTGTCCGTCTGTATTAACGGGTAGTTCTCAGCAACTATAAGAGATATGGCAGCCATTTTTAGAATGTAGGTAGGTGTGTAGCATACGCAGATCAAGTTTATTTCAAATATTGGATGCCACGCTCCCTTTACGCCCTAATCGTTAAAAACTAAATAGCAAACGTAATGTTATTCGAAACAAATACTCCCTCCTAAAAAGCGAATTAAAATCTGTATAAACATGAAAGATATTAACGAAACAATATTTATTAATTTTATATATGCATAGTCGTAAAATATATATTTTAAAGCTTTTAAATTTGCTTACCACTTTGACTAATCTATTTATCTATTTGTATTCGCAGCGGATCCACGGACAAGCAACATTTGGACTCATCCAGCGATTCGGAAATGGAGGGCACCATGTTGTCCAGCCAGAGCTCCCAGCAACATGGAGGTTCCGGGGCGCTTCACACGCACCATTCACAGCAGCAGCAGCAGCAATCGCCCGGCAACAGCAACAGCAACAACAACAGCAGCAACAGCATCAACAACAACAACAACGGCAATGGCAACAACAACAGCTTGCATCAGCATCAACAGCAGCTGCAACATGTTGCCGCCGAGCAGAGCCTGCAACACCATCAGCATCAGCAACATGGCGCAGCAGCAGCAGCAGCAGCAGCCGCCAGCAAAAGCAGCGCCGCAGCTGCAGCCGCCGCCGTTGCCGCCTCCCAAATGCCGCCGCTCTCCGCCGCCGTCGCCTACTCGCACCTACATAGCGTTATGGGCGCCATGCCCATGTACGACATGGGCGAGTATCAGCACTTATGATTCTAGTTGGAGACTGCTGCTGCAGTCAGCAACAGCAATAGCAACAGCAACAACTTTAACAGTAGCAGCAGCAGCAGAGGCAGCAACAACATGCCCTACGAATGGCCCTCAACGCTGCGCCAGCAGCGCGGTCAGCAGCGCAGTCAGCAGCAGCAGCAGCAGCAGTCGGCAGGCTTTTACTTCTGAAGTATCAATACCACGGCAACAGCAACACAGCAATAGCAACAGCAACATCAGCAACAGCAACAACAACAACACAAACAACAGCAACAAATTTTCACCATACAGTAGAAGAGGAGCGAGGGAGAGAGGATATCAGCACAAATCTTTTGTAGATCCTCCAAATATTTACTATACTTCAATTTCACTGATCTGTGTAAATAGCTAGGCTTTAGTTTTAGATCGGTTGGGCTTTGAAGGGGACTTTAAACACCATGCAGCATCAATGCATCAATGTTTTGCGTGTCCTCTGCCTAGCCGCGAATGCAAAATCAAATTGAAATGTGCAAAAATTATACATATACTTAAATTCTATTAAATTATTGTCAATTTAATTATAAATATTATTTTTAAATAAATTAAAAACAAATATATTAATATTTGGCAAATCAATTTTTATTTAATTCTTCCATAAATGAAAATGTGTGTAATTGCGTAGGGTTTCCTTTAATGTGCAATTTCTCCTATCGCATGAGGATAAATATATCGGCGATTTTCCGGTTCCCTGTAATGATGACAAATTTTGATAGTCAATAACATCTGCTTAGGCATTACAAATAGAGAACACATAGATTACTGGAGTAATCAGAAATTCCGTTGTTTATTTTGCATATCGAAAATTAAAATTCCTAAATACCTGTTAAGTAGAGCTGAATTCGATCTTCAATTTTCAAGAATCGATCTTTTCGATCGATATACGTCTAAAAATCGATTTAATCGATTAATCGAAATAAAACCGTTAATTTACATTTTCAGGTATTCTGTAAGAAAAACTTAAAAATCGATGCATACAAAATTAAATTAATATTGTTTGAAAAACAAACAAGAAATAGAGAGGTTCTGGATATTCGTAAAAGAAGGTTGATGAGCAGAATTTTGGTGTACCGCTAACATTAGCCTAATCTGACCACAGGCGCATTGTGGTCGACAGTAATCCGCGGCGACAGGTAAACCCGCTAATGCTAATAGCCATGCATAAAGAGCTCACCCGTCATTATCATCATGGTCGGCGTCGTCTTCATCATCGCCATCGTCTGTAGGGCGCGCGTGCGTCCCAGACACGCGCCTCGCACGTCCTCACGTCCTCATCCTCCGGTGCCACGCAGACGACACGCGTGTAATGAGCATGTTAATGGCACCCAGAGTCTGCAGGGTCTGTGCCTCTTACCACCACCTGGCAACGTAGTCGAGTCGAGGGCGGCGCTTAGCAACCGGCGTACGGCAAGTGCGCAATGCTTTGAGTATTACGGCCGGGGTTTAGAGTCCTGACGTTTTTGCCTTTGGGGTGGCTGCTGTCTGACTGGCTGACTGCCGGACAGACGTTCGCTTTGCTCTCGTTGATTTGTTGATTGATACTGCATTAGTTACATATCGCAAGCTCCGTTGCCAAGGCCCACGCCCCTCGCCTGCCTCCCAGACACCCCCGATTCTACGTACAGCACACACGTGTCTGACTGAAACGCGTCTCTGATTGAGTCTGAGTATCAAGTTACAAAATATTTTGACTTCTTTTATCCTGTGGGTACAAGTTTGTTTATAATTTAATTAACGGCTTGAACTGTTGGATTCTCTGCGTAGACCGCAGAAGCTGCAATAGTTCAAAATCTGCTATATATTTGTATACCCTGTACCCAAGAAATAAGTAAAGCCGGTAACTTTGTGAAAAGAACGATCGTTTTTCGGTAAGTATGCTATCTACTACTATATTTAACTAACCTAAAAACCCATTAAAATCGCTTAACAAATACAGAAGATATTGAAGAAACAATATTGCTGGATTCGCGTTGTTTGCCCTCTAGCATCGCGGCCATTAAAGCATAAGAAGCATTGCTGCGCTTCGTATATTTATTTTAATTGCTTAAAATATGGAGTACTCTACAGTCGGGCGCGTCCGACTAATCAACCCTTCCAAAATTTAAAAAATGGTTTTAAATCGTCCAAATAAAATTGAATTTTAAAAGATTTTTCAACATTAGTGCACTGTATACCTGCTCCAAAAGCCAAATTACGCCTCCCAAAACAGACTTCCCTATAGAAATACTACAAATTGAGCCTTAACGGCTGTCGGCTGTTTCTCCGAATGTGACAATATAAGGGGATTACAATAAAAAGTAATTTAAAACACAATCGGTACTCCTGTGAATGGCTGCAAAGAGGATTAACATACCCACACATACCCATACAAAGAATGAACTAATCCTTATTTTTCAGCGCCCTTTAATAGTTTGAGTTCCAAAGATAAGAAAATTTGAATGAATAGCTAAACGTGTATTAAAAAGACGCATTAAAATGGGACATACAAATATATAAATAATTACAAATATTTTATATCATTTACGGCCACGTCTGCTTTTATTCTTCCCAGGTGGGGTGGGCTCTTCATGGGACTCCTCATTGGAGGAGGAAGGTACTGCTTTTTTTCCACGCGGTTGAGGGCGTGTCCTAGGCGCGTCTTCTGAGTCGGAGCTGGCTTCTTGAGCACTGCTCGCCTGGTCATCGCTGCTTGAATTTGCGCGTCGCCTGTTATTTTTAGCTGCTTGGCGTCCACGTTGTTTGGTTGATGGTTTTGCGCTCCTCGGTTTGTTGGCTCGTGTCTCGATGGCGCCAGTTGGAGTTTGATTACTGGAGCCCGGCTCAGTGACCTGCAGGCATTCGTTGAGACGCGTCTCGAACTCGGTGACGACCGCTTTCAGATCCTGCTTGGCCAGTTTGGAGGTGTTGCTGATGATGAGCTTGAAGGACTGATAGACCTCATCGATCTGCACCTTATCTTTGAAGTGCTGCAAGTTATCAATTAGCTTCTTCATCGCGCGCTCGTTGTAACTCAGCAGGCTGAGGCAGTAGGCAATGTCACGCCACTGGCGCTCCTCGCGAGTGACAGGAAAACGGAGACAGAGCTTCTCGATTAGAGTCTCAATATGGCGATCCTTTTGAATGAGTCCCAGTATGTAGCGCATGATGATGCGATACTTGCCTTCCTCTATTTTCAAATCAACATCGCTGAGCTTAGATATTATGTCTGGCAACACGTTGTAAAGAATATTTGACTTGTTGGCAATTTCCTTGAAAAACTGAAGGATAATAGTTCTGATATCTTCGTTTTCGTCGACAATACCCATAGCCAGATCAGCTATTTGGCCCTTGACGCGTATTATCTCGTGCAATATGAGATGAGAAAGCATCTTGACCGCAGTTAACCGGAGCTCTGGATCCTTCTCATGTAGCTGTGAGTAGAGAAATCCAGTCCAAGGTTCGATAATGTTTGGAAACCGAAAAGTGAGATCCGATATGGCCACAACTGTGTTGCATTTAATCTTTATATTTTTGGTTGAATTGAGTATGTTCATGAGGAAGTTCAAGTTTGATTCGCAAAACTTAGAGGAGACCGTCATTAGACGCGCCAGCGTAAGTGTAGCCGCCTGCTGCAGCTTCTTATCCTTAAACAATCCAGGGCTTTTGCATATGTCAATGACGAAAGGATACACCTTTGACATTAGAGCTGTCGGATCGTACAGCAAAACATCCTCGCAGATGTCGTGAATCTCTTCAGCAATATTATCCTCAGCTGTGGCACCGACCAAATCATCGTCCGGTTCCTGCTGCGGCTCAGCAGCTAAGCCAGATAGACGCTTACGCACCATAGCAGCAGAGGTATTCATAGTTTGTCGTCGCAATGCATTGACCACATCCTTTTTGTGTCTCTTCTCCTCAAGAGCCGACAGCTCCTCGCGATATTTCATGTTGTTGTACACATCCATGTCCAGAAATATCATCTCCTTGATGATCATGAACCCAACGCAGAACATAAACCGGGATACCAAATAAACCGGCGTGCCGTCTTTGCTACCCGAAGGGGTTTGTGACTGGGGCAAGGGTTGCGAATATGGAATGACGGTGCTCTGCGTCATTGGTAGCTCCTTTGGTGCATCCTCTAATCGCCAGTCGTTATTGAAGCGAGCGATTAACTCCCTCACTATGTGAAAAGCCAACTCATCAGGAGACTGGCACATGCGATAGTAGTACTCAAAGAGGCTCATAGCCAGTTCATCAAAGTCTGGCAGTTCGGGATGAGAGAAGAAGGCCAAAAACAAATTGGTAATCTGCTGAACGAATGGGGCATCGCTAGCGCAGCGCTTGTAGTACTTTTCATCTGTATTGATGCCGTTCACCAGCAGTTGTAAGCAGCCGGTGTAAATGCGCGGATTGCATTTAGCTCGTTCTCCTACAGCAATATCCTCGATAATAGAACGGTTGGTGGAGGCAATGCTTGACTTTTGTTTCGAGGCTACTATCAGCAGCTGTAGTGCCAGTCGTGCCTCATCTTTTGTCGTGCCCTCGAGCTTGAGCGTGAAGCGTTCGAACAATACCTGAATTATCAGTCCATCGATTTGTTCCGATTCCACCCACTGGCACACTAGAACCTCGAAGGCTACATAGCGGCCATAGTCGACTTCGGTTAAAAAGTTGGACAGATTCTGGACTACCTTAATGGCGTGTACTCTTCCCTTTTGTTCCGTAGTAAAGAGCACTTTGTGATACGCATTCAAAACAGCATCGCGCTTTTCCTTGTCCGATGAAAACACCAGATTCAACATTAGTTGCATGCCCTCCTGCGTGCCCTGTATCCCGAAGATATAGCCGGTGGTGAACAGATCCACCGCCTCAAACACATCGGTGTTCGTTTTAGACAATAGCATTTCCAACAACTTGGGCATGGCAGTCGAAGTAATATTGGCAAACTCAATGCTATCCTTCAGAAACTGTACGGTTTTTACCTGCAACACCATTTGCTCTTTCTGATAAAAGTAAATAAAAGAACAAAAAAGTCAGTCATCTGTATTATCTTGTCTATATGCTATTGTTGTTACTTACACTATCCTTATGGCCGTGGGCGAGTTGCAGAAAAGTTTTAACCAACATGGCGCAATACAAAACTTTCTCCTCTGGTTTCAGTAAATCACTAGTAATGGAAATCGAGATTAGTAAATTGCTTTAAATACATAAATCTGAAATACTTACAACACTGGCGTAGTTCCATTCAAAAAGTCCGCTTCACGTGCTAGCACAACGGCCTCAGCATACTTTTTATCAATGAGCAACGGTAGAATCCGCTCTACCACTGCCTGGTAATCCTCTCCGCTGTTATGCTCAATTACGGGATCTAAAAAGAGAAAAATACACGATTAAAAATACATTCGTTCCTCCGCTACACATTTATACATACATTTTGTTATATTTTCCTCAATAATAGGCATGAGCTCCAATAGTACGGATTCCCATTCTTCCTCGAGTTTTCTTGCCTGCTCCTGTTCTTCTTTTAATACTTCGTCTAATTTATCCATAGCTTGTAGTTCCCTCTCAAGCTCCTTAACTAGTTCTTCATAGGAAAGCTTCCCAGCATACGGATTATTCTCAAGAAATGCTTTTATCAGTTGAATTGCAGATTTGCGCACCAGGGAACTTTTGTCTTCTAGGCGGCTCACCACCTCCTTCAGCACCTTGATTATGTATTCTAGTGGAATGGCATGATGTTCGTTTAGGCTATTCCAAATCTGCAGGACTTTCGAGCGTACATGCGCTGATATGTCATTAACATGGGCTAATAGGTGTTCGAGAAACTCATTGCGAGCCTCTTTCATGTCATCGCCAAGCTCCTCAGATGTTAGCTCGCCCACAATAGAATCGCCCATAATCTGAAGAACGCAATTGCGCAGCACATGAGACTCACAATCCAGCAGCTCCTCACCCAATGTAGAAAGGTGTGGTATCATTAGACTAGGGGCTATTATAGAAAACTCGGAGAGAAAGTTGGAAAAGTTTCGCGACACCACAGTATCGGCAGTATCCAGCTTGAGGCAATCCACAACATCTCTCAGAACTATGGAATACACTGAGGATATGTTATATTCGGTGTGAAGCAACAGAATGCCATTCGCAACCGTTGTGGCTGCATGCTCTGTGGTCCGTAGGATCAGCAGGGTGCGTGCGGGAAACGCCATCGCATGATTATAGCGCTTGATCGCAATCCCAAAGATATGAAAGAGCGTGTCGATCATATGGCGATTGTCTCCACGGGCAGGAACAAGCTCCAGCGTTCGGTAGCAAATATCGCACACCATTCTGAAACAAGACGAGTTGATTATCTGTCTTCAATGTAAACGATTTGCTTCTGCTATCCACAGCATTCCATAACAAAACCTACTTATATTACAAGGCTCAAGGAGAATCGGTTCGAGCACAGCAACAGTTCCAAACCAGAATGGGCGGAGCAGATCAGTCGGACGGGCCCGACTGTAGAATACCCTATACCCTTTATTTTAAATATAATTTTAAAAACTATACTACGAAGCGTAGCATCACTACTTATTCTTCCCTTTTTACGTGCGCTAGCTTTAGTGGCTGCCAAAGCGCGTGCGTTGCAACGCATGCAATATTGCGTAGCTTATATCTCCTGTGTTTATTAACCAATTTTTAGAATATATGCACACAATGATAGAGTATATATATTCTGAATTCGTTCGCTACTCGTTTTATCGATAACGGCGCCAAGGGGGCGTTGCATGCAACATTTGAACACTATACACTATCTACATAACAAAAACTGAATCTTTCGAGATTTCAGCGTTCATTCAAACAGACGGACAGACAGACAGACATGGCTATATCTATATCTATAGATACAAACATACATATATGAATTTACTTACGTTACAAAATTCTCCTCGGCAACAGGTGGACTCCAGAGTTTCTCGAGGGGATGCTGCATCATGTTGTACAGCTGCAGCAGGAACTTGCCCCGCTTGACGTCCCAGTCGGGAAACTCTTCAAGCACCTCGACCTGCTTGCCTCGCTTTTTATGCTGATTGAGTTGCTGCTCTTTCAGCACTTGGACGACCTCCAGATCGATGCGCTTCACAATGTTGATCTGCAGATATAGCGTCATCTTGGTGAGATTCAGATAGCGCACACGATCCGATGAGGCCAGCATTTCAGCGCTGCTGAGGAAGGGCGCCAGTAGGTTGCCCAAATTGCCCACTGTGAGGTAGAGGAGATCGAAGGCGCGCATGAGATTGCGGATGGAGGCGGCGTCGCTTTCGGTGTTTTCTATCATCGAGTAGTACGCGTCGAAGTGCTCGATTATGTAGAACGGATCCCCTTGGAACAATTTCTGTTTGCATTCTGAACGGGAATATATGTGTATGTGTGTTAAGAGTTAGTATTTTGGCGCGCACGCTCAACAAATGCAGATGGCTTACTTGACAGTTGTTCTGATATTTCGCAGGATTTGTATAGCTGTTGCACATAGAACTGATCGCCGCGCGAATTGAGCAGATCGCTATTTGAAAATGGCAAAATAAATTGAAAATCCTGTCCTTCGTCCATTTTGATAATATATTTTAATAAACTGAAGCGACGCTTGCTTTGTGTTTGAACTGAGAGTCTGGTAACACTGTTTTTCCGAGTACAATCGATAAGCGCAGTGTTGCGAAGTGGTATCGATATTACTCGATACAATGAAGGTAATTCAGTGCGGCGCACTAGAGTTGCTCAGCGCAGTTCAATTTGGGGATTCAGTTCTTTAGCTTGTTTTGGTGAACGAACAGTTCAGTAGACGGTTCAGTGGGACACAGTTTATTTTATTTTTTCTGAGAGGGTTGGTTTATTTCCGTTGTATTGCTTAATAATAATACTGTTTTATACAGTTTATTGGTAGTACAGAGATTCGATCATAAATGATAAAATAATATATATATTTAAATCAATATATACTTTTTGCCGTTTTTGAAAGCAATAACTTACTTTCAATTCCCTTATTAATACGTTTAAGATTTATGTATTTTATTTTTAATGATAGTTATATATTTTCTAAACACACTGTGTGCTCCGGAGCTGTGTTCCAAAGAGCCGTTCACTGAACACAGTTCCTTAGTTCAGTTTGTGAAACAGTTCATTTGAACTGTGCTTGAACCGAATGACACAAATCTACGGCGCACGTTGTTTCCAAATTGTAGTTTCGTTCAAGCACAAAAGCAATCATGCAAACGGAGACGGATTTTAAGCGAAAGAGGCCCAAAAAGAGGGGAAACAAGTTTATGCGAAATGCCAAGGGCTTCGCCAAGCAGGGTATTTTTGGACGCGGCACACATATTGACGACGAGCAGTTCAGCTACTTCATAAACATCTTGGATGCCATGAAGGCGGGTCTCGAGGATGTGGAGGAGCGCGGTAAGTGCGAAATGTTGGGCGTTCTCAAGATTCCAATTAATGTTTTATTTTTGCATAGTCAACATGGCCAACAATGTGTTCGAGCAGACCAAGGAGCAGGAAATCCATTTGGCATCTAACCAAATTGTATCCAAGGCGCTGGAGTCGCTCATCGGCTTTGTGGATGCTGCCCAACTGGAGCGTTTCTTTGCCAAGTTTGCTGACAAGTTGCGTCCCATGTGCTCGGATCGCTTCGCCTCGCATGTGCTGCAGAAAATGGTGGAAATCGCCTTTCTACGTGGCCTGGGGCAGGCGGCAGCGCAGGAGTCGGCCGACTCCAATGGGCATGTAAAACGAGCCAAGCCTGACGCTGCGCAGATCGAGGAGAACTATAATCTGGAAACCCAATTCACCGAGGAGCATCGCAAGGAGTGCCAACAGTTTGTGCTGCGCGTGTCCAAGTTCATGTTGAACAACCTGGAGGACTTCGTCTGGGATCCCTGCGCCACTCACATTATGCGCACGGCCATTCTCTGCCTGGTGGGCATCCATGTGCCCAAGATTGCCTTCGAGAAGGGCGGTGCGGAGCTGGCCAAGCACCGCAAGCTGTACGTGGTGCCTGAGGAGTGGCATGAGGTAATGAAGGAGTTCCCTCAGCGCCTGGAAATGTGGCCGCAGTTTACGGACTTTCCCTACCAGGAGCACTCCTCGGCGCTTCTTGGTGTTATCTGCCTCTCCCTCAGCATTATTGACAAGAGCATGCTGAAGCACTTTGGCAAGAAAATATTGATGCAGAGTTTGCTCCAGCCGAATGAGGAGCAAGACATGGAAGAAAAGCAGAAGGAAGAGATAATCCCAAAAGATGAAGACGACGATAAGCCAGAGGCAGGTGAAGCATCCGTCGAGCAAGCCAGTGCTGAGCCACAGATGGTGCTGCCCAAGGTTTTCCATCATCAGAGCTCGGTCATATTGCTGGAGACGCTGCTGACTGTGGCAGGCGGCAAGCTGCTGACCCAGCTGTATGCCATGCTCTTCAGTGGCCGCGTAGCGCATCTCTCCCAGCAGCAGCACACCAACTTCGCCGTGCAGCGTCTGCTGGAGCATCTGAAAGAGGCATCCGAGCTGGAGTCGGTCTTCAGCGAGCTGCAGCCCCAGCTGGAGCAACTGCTCAAGATGGGACACACAGGCGTGGTGTCCACGTTGTCCGGCGCCTGCCTGCGCCTGGGCGCCAAACAGGCGCAAATGATTGGAGCGCTTCAGACTGCCTTGCATGTGACCGGCGATAAGGAGAAATCGAAGCTGTTCTTCAACTGCCTCGTCAAGCTGAAGCCGTTTGAGCTGATCGCTGAGGATAAATCTGGCTTCGTGCATCTGCATGGTTCGCTGATAGCCCAGCACGTGCTGCAGTTCAACAAGCCCATCTTCCTGGTCAACTGCATCCTGGATCTATCCGCCGTGCAGCTGTCGCAAATCTTCAATACGCCCAACGGCTCCCACATCGTCGACGCCTTCTTGCAGAGCAAGTACATTGGCGAAAAGTCACGGGAGCGGCTCATACGCCAGCTGGATGGCTTCTATGTGGATCTGGCCATCACGCGGCACGGCTCCCGCGTGCTCGAACAGTGTTTCCAGGCGGCACAGGAAGCGCAAAAGCTGCACATTGCAAAGGAGCTGTGCAGCAAGGCCAACATGATGAAGGGTTCTCCGTTCGGTCGCCTCATCTACAGCAAATACCGCCTGGACACCTACAAGCTGTCGCCCAGTCAGTGGCAGGCCAGCCTGGGCCAGCAATTGAAGCAGGATGAGCAGCAGGAGGGTAAAACGAAAAAGCGGAAAGCAAAAACAGCCACGGAGCTGTTTGAGGATATACTTAGCTAATAGACTAAGCTAGTATTAATATAAATTTAATATTATTAAATTGTTGTTCATTTAAGCGACGTACTATGGAAATCTCATCATTATTATTATTCTTTTTAGACCCTTTACTTTAAAAAAGTAAAAAGGGTCTATTAACTTAGTGCAAAAAGGAAATGTGTGTAACACCCATATAACAACCACAAAGTATATATATTCTTGATCAGGACGACAAGCCGAGTCGATATAGCCATGTCCGTCTGTCTGTCTGTATGAACACCTAGATCTCAGCAACTATAAGAGCTAGAGACACCATATTCGGGATTCAGGTTCCCCTATTTAGTAAGCAGCACGAGTTTGTTTTAGATTTTGAATACCTCCCCCCCTTCCCCATCAAACCGCAAAAAGCTGCTGTAGCCGCAGTTTCAAAGCTATTGATTTGTAATTTGGTATTTAACTAGTTTATGACATTATTTATCGACGCTGTGAATTTTGTTTCGATCGGATAAGAAACGGCGAACATATGCCACAGACAATTTGCCGCACTTGGCAGAGGGGGGGTGGTGTGCCTTGTATACGCGGGTAACTTAGTGTGTGTGCGTCTGATTGTGTTCGTATGTACATACATATACTCAAAGTAAAGGGTCTTCTACGGTCGGTTACGTCCGACTGTAGCCTCCGTCCCACTGATCTGCCCCGTCCCTATATTTTTGTATGGTTTGCTGTTACTATTTGTACCATTATTTCCCGAAAATATATACAAATGTATATATATAAGCCTAAATAATCGGGTGAATGAAGATAATGGAGCTTCTGGTCTTTACTTTTGAGAATCCGTCTCGCTCTCAGAAGCCTTACAATTCCAAGAAAACGAACTCGCGAGCTTACGAGCAGCGACGATGTGTCGCGACATAGGCAGAAATGAGTGGAATGAGAACAAATACACGCAATTGTTTTTGTAATTTGCTTCGCATACGAGAAAGAGCGCTCACATATACGAGCAGGCTCACTCCATAAGAAAGATCAACTGAAGATGCAAAAGAGCAGCGAGAGCTATGGAGTGGCCACTTCAGGTCTAAAAGCTTAATCCGGTATACTATTTATTCACAAGCTTTAAGACTGTTGCTTGAACTTTATTAAGATTAAATACAGTCGCGAATCTGTGTTTTGTAAGACCTTGACCCTTCCACTGCGCATGCTTATCAGCTGGCAAAAGTGTGTATACGCTTAGACTTACAGCTGATAATTCAGTTTTGCTTACGAGCTCGCCTAGACAGCATCAGAATGCGCGCATTATTCCATTTCATTGCGATCTGTTGCTCAATTGTCCCCTTGTTGGCCTTTGGGGACGAGGCCATTTTCGAGGATGAGGACATCTACAATCAGGCGTTGCCTGCCGTGCCGCACACTGGCATAACGGTGCCGGGCACCAAATGGTGCGGGCCTGGCAATACGGCGGAAAATTACGATGATCTGGGCAGGGAACGGGAGACGGACAAGTGCTGTCGTGCCCACGATCACTGCGATGAGATCATCGAGTCACGCAGCTCCCTGCACGATCTGCCCACCAACACAGACTGGTTCCCCATGTAAGTGGCGATAGATCAATCTCCAACCTCAACCCAACTGCAGCGACTTGCATCTGCTTGCAGACTGAAGTGCCAATGCGAACAGGAGTTCATCAACTGCCTGCAGCGTGTGAACACCATGACCGCCCATACCCTGGGTCGGGTCTACTATGCGACGCGGAGCAAATGCTTTGCTCTGGGCCATCCCGCCACGGGATGCAAACAGTACCAGGAGGGAACTTTCCGCAAGCGTTGCATTCGCTATAACATTAACAAGAGCCTGCCCAAGCTATGGCAGTTTTACGATATGCCCTTTTTTACGATTCCTGCGAAGAGTTCCTGACACTCTGAGCTGTAGCTTTTTGGCTGATTTAATCAAGCATGTAAATTCGAAATAAGTACAAAAATGTTTATAATATACGAATAGATTGATAGCTAGAAAGATTGTTGCTACTGCTCCTCCTCCGAACCGCTTGGGTGTGTATAAAATGCCAGATCGTAGAACTGATAACGCGCGGGCAGCAATTCGTTGGCGCTGTAGTTCAGGCAGCGTTTCTGGAACAGATGCCACTGCATCTCCTCGCAGCTGGCGATGGGCGGTCCAAAGGCGAAGCACACGTTCGTCGTGCTGAAGTAAATGCGACCCAAGGCGGCCGATTCCACGTTGTGCAGCGTGAGCAGGCACTGACGGAAGGCCGCCTCGCAGCCGCAGGAGAAGCTGCAAGAGGCATACGAATCTTAGATTAGGAATTGCAAATGTTTCCTTGCACTCACATGGGAAATACGCCGTCGTTGGCCAGGCCGAAACGCTGCTCGCCAACTGAGATCTTCTCCTCGCAGTTGTCGTGCGCACGGCAGCATCTGTCCAGTTCCTCCTCAGCGCCCAGATCGTCGTAGTTATCCGCGTTGTTTCCCGGACCGCACCAGTTAGTTCCGGGCACGGTTATGCCCAGACCATGTGCGGCCACGACCAGCCACAGCAGTCCAAGAACGCAAGTCAGAGCGCGCATATTTCAGTTTGAAGTGAAAACTTATACTAAGCTTAGGAGATACTGGCGAAGGTTCTCCGGCACTTTGGAATTTAGAGAGAGCTGATGGTTCTTGGGAATTAAAATCGGTTCTTCGCAGCACGCAGTGAATGCTGATTAGGCTTAATGGCTTAATTTCGTAGCTTTAATTGATAGTTGGGAACATTTTGTTATCTACAGTAAGTACGTTATGCAATGAACACAAATAAACATTAGCATCAATTGCGCAGGCCGCAATCGCCACAAAAATACAATAAATAATAAACAGTAAGCGTTAGACGAAATGGAAACAATCAATACTCGGTACAATATCTGCATTAGTCATTAGATTCGTCAGTTCTATTCTAAATTGGGATTTCCCCTGAAGTGCATCGGCAGGTTAAACCTCGCTCTTCTGCCGATTCTGCATCACCTGGCGCAGCTGGGGGAAGGTGCTCTTGGTCTGGGGCGGGTGCAGGCGGGCGCAGAGCACGGTGAAGGGCTCGTAGAGCGAGGGCCGCTCCATGACATTCACTGTGTAGTGCTTGATCCGCTCCCGTTGACACCAGTTGTTGGCTCTGTCCATGACAGACTCCACGGGAATCGGCGACACCGGCGGAGTATCCTTTTTGCTGCGCACCCTCACGTTGGCCAATACTATCACAGGCAGCTCCTTCTTCTCCTTGTGCTTGTCTATGTCCGTCTTGATGTCCGCCAGCATGTCAAGGCTGCGTGGATCTGTGGGATCATAGACCAGCACAAAGGCATCCGGGAACTGGAGATAGTGACGGGGCAGCTGCGCCGCCTGCTCGCCCTGCAGTCCGGCTGTATCGTAAATCCGTAGCGTTTCCCGTGCGCCGCCGCGTCCCGTGTCCACGCTGGCTACATATATATCCTCGATTGTGGGATGAAGTTCCTAGATTGGTTGGCAATTCATATTATATTCAGAAATATCTGGGATATGCAGAGAATCACTTACTGTTTCTGTGTTCACATTGCCGTAGACCAACTGCTCAATTAATGCAGTTTTTCCTACGTTTTTCATGCCACACACCAGCACTTTTCCCACTTTTCCAATCTTTGCATTTAGCATTTTTGTGGATCAAAACAAAAAACTCTGCACTGTTTTCTTTTTGCCACTTTCCATTAGCGTTGCCACTATTCTCAACTATGGCTCTTTGTATCGATAGCTCGTATATCGATAAGCTTTAAGAACAGCTGTTCTGAACATTAGCGGCAACATTTAAAAACTTACATATATTATACATTTTCTAATTTCTTTATTTTGTTATAACTAAAAGAAATTACTCTAAAGTACTAAATATGAGATTCCTGCTGCTTGAAAGTTAATTTAGGAATCAATTATTTTGTCAGTCTTGTTTTAATTCCATTAACAGGAAAACCAATTTCCATTTTCAGTTATTACCCAATAGTTCGTAGTTTTCTATTAATTATACATATTAAACGTGCATAATTCGCAGAAACTCGTATTTGAGTTTTTACACTAAACAATATCAGTCATTTTATATATTGTTGCCTGAAATTGTATTATTAAAATAACACACTAATACGATTTCTTAAAATTGTAATTTATTCTTACATATACATAGTGCTGTCCTGTGAAATACAAATTCAAACTTTGTATAATCTATACCTATACACATATTTGGTTGGTATCACCACAAATGTTTTACTAATATTACCGCTTAAGGCAAAAATTTGTTCTTACCAGTAGATAGCAACATACCAAACCGATTTTACGACCAACGTAATTGATATTTTAGCTTACGCAAATGTATGCGAGTCTTAAAAATAATATCCCAAAAGGGACTACTGATTCCATATCCCAGATCTTGATGAGCAAAGTGATGCTGGTAATGATAGCGTTTCAGATGGTACAGTTGATGATTTGCAGATGGATTGCCGTAGTGAAGGTAGTAATGGATCATATCATAACACAAGTAACCCAGTAGCGCGCCTGCTAGAATCAGGCGTGGATGGTGATTTTGAAGTACAAAACTAATAGGCGTATATAGTATAACAGCTAGGACAACTCCTGGCAATGGTGGAAAGACAAGGCGCATGGGGTCAAAGGGAACTTTATGATGCAGACCATGTATCATAAAGTGGAATGTACAAAGCAAAGGCCCACTGTCGCCCGTCAACTTTATATGGAATACCCAACGGTGCAATACGTATTCCAGAAATGTCCACAAGACAACTCCAAAGAAGATGTGGCTGCCGAAATACATTACCTAATGATTAAATGGACAATTTAGTATGTATTTTGTTAACTTTGTGATTATTTTACTTACGTCTTGTGCATTGTGCAGCTTTGATTGAAGTTCCTGGGACGTGATTGCAGTAATAACTGGGATCCAAAACGCTGGTACAACCCACCAAGGCGTCTTAGTGCACATCTCTAAATAGGCAGGCCCAAACAATCGCAGCGGTCTATCGACGGGCTTATGAACCCACTCATCGTAGTATTTTGTAATATTTCCAATTTGAGACAACATGGGCTTTGACCAGTCCACTAGGTGCTGCAAATTCATATGACGATGGTTTAAATATTTGACGATTTTTTTATATAATAATAGGTAACGGTTTTATAATATTCGATTCAATTTAAATATTTATTTCATATATTTTTAACACCTTTAATTTAGATATTAAAATGAAAATAATATATAATAATTGTTTTATTGCATAAATTACAAATTAAACTTCCCGCGTCTCTACGTTATCGCAATCATACCATCGAATTACTTGACGCGAATATCGATACCGATGCTTTGCCATCACCGCTATCGATACTTGCAGGATAATCAAAAGTTGGCGTCAGAAGCAGCTGGTTGGTTTACTTCAAAGCAAGCGTTTGAACAGGTTAATTTGTATGAATCAATTTCGGTGTGCCGGGCCACACAACACTATTTAAATTATTCATGAATTGTAATTACATGTGAAGACGAGTTGTGGCCAACAAACTGTAGGAACATGTCGCACACATCCATACGCCCTATACCCACATTGAAAGGCATGTTTACCGTGCCGCGTAAGTATTATTATTAGCCATGACAACCATCAAAATATTGTTTCTGCTTTTGTTTGGCCGCAGCACCCCAACAAGGACGCAACTTCCTGCAGGAAAACAAGAAGAGCCTGCGTTCCCTGGAAAAGGCAACGACCGAGAAGCTCGCCGCCAAGGAGCCAGTGCGTCCGAAATGGATGCCTCCACTGCGTCGCACCGCCTCCGAGTCGCACGGCTCGAAGTGTTGTCTGGTCGAGGGCTTCGCCACGTCCAGGCAACCACACGGCAGTGAAATGTGTGCCAGGCGAGCCAACAGCAAGTCGCGTTCCCAGCACAAACTAGAGAAGGCCTCCTCGGAGGAACAGTTTGAGGCTGCTGCTGTCCCTAAAGCCAAGCCAAGCCAAGTGAGCAATGCACCTCTGCCGGCATCGCAGACAGCTGAACGCTGCCAGTCCTGTGGCACTGTGCGCAGCTCCACAAGTGTTGCAATCCAGACGGAGGATATATTGGATGAACAATATCTGGCCAATGCGCTCAAGAAGTAAGTAGCGACATAGCGACGATGAGCTCTGATAATTTCAAGTGATTGCTTTGGGCAGATGCAACTACGACAAGAGGACCCTGCTGAGTGAAGGGCGCAGCCTGTACCAGGATGATGGTGATGGCGACTATGAGAACAACGAGGCAGGCTACAGTCAGTACGATGAGGATGATCTGCCGCTGTCGGCACGCTCCAAGCGCAGTCAACTCGATATGGAGAACAACATGACGATGCCCATGCCCGAGCTGCGCAATCTGCATCTGAACGATGAGGACGAGGAGGCACCGCTGAGTGCACGTAGCCGCGACACGCTTGCCAGCAATGCCACCACCAAATCCAAGCGTCGCCTACACAAGTTGGGCTGTGAGTATGATCTATATCTATCTCGTATCTATCTGCATCTTATCGCTAACCGGGCAATGCTTTTGCAGCACGTGATGAGCTGCGTCTGCCGCGCTATTTAGAAAAGGAGAAGCGTGAGAAGGCAGAGGCTCAGGAGCGGCATAAAGCCCGCGACCCAGACTGTCCTCGTGGTCATGTGCTGCTCAGTGAAGAGGAGCGCCTGACGGCTCTGGCCAGTGCCAAACAGCGTAAGATAATCTGATTGCATATTGGAATTCTAATCAGTACTATATATACACATATTCAGGCTTCGACATGCTCATTAATGAGCTCAACCACATGCCCATGACCGCACAAACTCTGCGCATTCGTGCCCGAAAGGCCGAAATTGACAAGGAGCTGACCACTGTCGAGGACGATATACGCGTTTACTCCAAGCCCAAAGTCTATGTGAAAGCGGTGCAATCGAGAAATCTTTGAGGCACAGCAGGGAATTAGTTACTTTGTTAGTTTTAATCAAAACAAAAAGCAAGCTCATGACTGAAACTTATATTCGACATCGCATCTCTATGTATAATGCTTTGATGAAGTCAAGCACCCACTAGTCGTTCTTATGTTAAGACTTAGTATTTATTTTTGAGCACGAATTCGACGGGTAATAAAGTTTACGCACAATAGACGAATGACATTTAAATTACCTCCATGCTGTCGTCCAGTTGATTGTTGTTGCTGTCTTCCTGTTGCTTCGGTTGTGCCAGCAACTCGACGCCATTCTCAGACACCTTGGAAGGCTTCTTAGGAAGTTCAAAATCGTCGGGGTTTACCTGGTACTCCCGCATTAGGTACATTGCTGCATCGGAATGTGGCGGCGCTTTCATGAAACGCGCTGTGATATCTGTCGATCCCTTGAGCGTGTTCACGCCACCCGGATGCTTATGCATAAATTCGGATATATCGTAGTACTGCTGTCGATACTTCACGATATGTTTACCGCTCGGTTCCGATTCGCTTGCGCCGGTCATTTTGATGCAACTGCAACGGAAATGTTTTTCAAATGTAAGTGCAAATGTCACATAGTTCAATTTGATGCCAGATAGTATTACATTTCAACAGTTTAATTGAGAGCTCGTGTTATATTTAACATGACTTGCATGGCGATTATCATTATAATATCATGTCGAAATTGTTTATGAACTATTCTCAACTCGAAGAAAAGCGATAAGACAAAATCTGCAATATTGTTTCTTTAATAATTTCTGTATTGATTAAGCGATTTTAATGCGGTTTTCAGGATAGTTAAATATAATGGTAACCAGCATATATTCCTAAAAAAAACCTACGTTTAATCCTATTTATGATATTCGGATTTAATTGATGGACGGTGACATCCAACGTTTGAAATAAACTTGATCAGTCAATAATGACTGCCCTAGCTCTTCTAGTTTTGACACTAATTGACATTAACCCTGTTTTTACCAATTTCCTGGGTACACTTAATTAAAATTTACAATGCAGAAACTATAATAGATTTTCAGCAATATGATTTGTAGCTGTTGCAAATTGTTTTCGAGACCATGGATAGATATTTTAATAAAGACATTAGCGTAATTGTCTTACAATTACACCGGTAATTGCATCTAATAGACTTGTGAAAGTTTGCAGGCTTTGTAAATATCAAAGTACTCGTTCCTGTAGTTTATTTATACCATGTGGCTATGGTTCCTATGGCATGTAGTGCGCTTGTTCCGTATAGATATGGATGGTGCGAACACAATTTTGCATTCCATATGCATTCCTCTGAATAGCGACCAGATGTTGTTTTCCATCGCCCATCCCAGGCGTAACCTTAGCATGAATACTCGGATAAATGTATGCCCATTCATAGCCACTGACGACTTGACCTGTCTGGGAATATTGTGTGATGGATTTTGACTACGCGCCATTTGGAACGTAGCGCCAATTGCAAAGTTCTATATTATAAATATAAGCTATAGTACCTTTGCACTATATGTGCTGTGCGAGTATATAGAAACTATGCTATACAAGTGTATAAACTTGAATCTTATCACTTATCGCTATATCGCCGATGGAACCACATTAATGCCGCCTCCCACTGGGATGGGCGGGGCAGGGCAGGGCGTGAGGAGTGACTTGGGCCATGTCGCTCGTTTATCAAAGTCCGTGGTAAGCCCACACACTAAACATGGACAAGGTGTACCAAGTAGATAGACAGACTGATAGCACCAGGCAGATAATACATAGACGAGGCCTGACTCATGCGATTGGCTTCTTCTGCGTCACATTGATTAATAGCGAGAGGCGAGAACTAACTCTTAATTTACTCATATTCGGGTATTTACTTCGCATGCATATGTAGGGCTCTTATCTTTGTCATTATGTGATGTTTATCAAACATTAGGGCTACGGGACAGTGGATGGTCGTATCTGTTATGACAGGTCTTCTGCTTCCACAACTGCACCTTGCCCTCTTTCGGATCCATCTATTCTGTATTGTTGACATGCTGTCATTCTGTGATGTGTTTTACTGCTGATTTATGGTATCGTTTGTTGTTCCTTAACTTGTTTACCCTTATCGATGATCATTATCTATTGGGGTTAGTTGTAACGGCACAAACATACATGCATATAGCGTACATTCTACCATACTTCTGTTGTTTCGACTGATTTTCAAATGGTCAAGGTGTGTCGAAAATTTAACGAACAGTTTTGATTTATCTAATCTCATTACAGGCCCAAGTTTGGCGTACACACATGAAATGTGATTTATCATTTTGAAACACACGAGACCCTTAACAAGTTTATTAGTTCTATCCAAAATCCCCTAAGGCAAAGACTGCAGTTTTCACGTTCAATCAATAAACAATGTATAAAAATAATATTGGCAAATGAGTCTGCTCCAAGTAATATATAAAAACTGCATGATAGATCTTTCTAAGCAAATATTCAGCATTAAGATATAAGCTGTAGTAAAAATAGTTAGTTCTCTTAGCTTATTTTATCAATTTTATCGATATCTTCTCATTGTTTACATCTATATATTTCGCTTTACATAAAACGCGCTATTTAAATCATTTTGCAAAAGAAATAAACGCAAACTATTAATGATAGTCTTTTATATTCTACTATTTTCAATTTTACAATTTTTTTTTATTAACCAGTAAATTAATAGAGTTCTTTTAGTCACCTTGCGATTATTTTTATAAGTTTATGAAGCTTGTAAATAGAACCTATTTTCTTATCATAACAAGGTTAAATATAGACCTACCAATAGAAATTCCTATTTAAAGTTAATTAGACCTGTCACCAAGTCAGAATTTCGCCATAAGTCTATGATTTCAGTCAGCTTAATACGTTACAGTGCGTATTCCAGACTTTACTGCTATATCGAACAGCCGACACACGTGTCGTATACGCAATGAGAACGATTTCTCACAACGCGAACCGCACGCAACGCAACGCAAATCGCAACTGAAATTAATATTTCAAGCACAAAAGAGCGCCAAATGGTTCGAAGGAACAACTGCGGCGTCAGCTGCGACTGCGACTGCGACGGCGACGGCGACTGCGACTGCAGTAGGTACATTAGTATTACCAGGTTTGCCTAGTTTGTATATAGTACAAGTTTCGGCACAAGATAAACGACCATAATGCCGCGATAAGATTAACCGGAGAAAGGCCTTATGTACATGTGTATCGGCGTTTTTACCTAGTTCATGCTTTCCCATTCCATGTTTTGTACCCGGATCTTATCAGTTTGGAAATCATAGTTAAGAGCGTAATCATATCGTCCGACTTAGGAACGTTTTTAGACCCTGTATTTTAAAAAAATAAAAGGGTCTATTAATTTAGTGCAAATGACAGCTGTGTGTAACAGGCAGAACGAAGCGTGGTAGACCCCACAAAGTATATATATTCTGACTCAGGACGACGAGCTGAGTTGATATAGCCATGTCCGTCTGTCCGTCTGTCCGTCTGTCCGTCTGTCTGGTGTCCGTATGAACACCTAGATCTTAGCAACTAAAAGAGCCAGAAACGCCGCTTTTCGGAATTCAGGTTGTCCGATGTCTTACGCAGATCAAGTTTGCTTTAGATGTTTAATATTTCGCCTCCTTCCTCCGCGAATTATCAAAAAACTACACCTACCTCAAAAATCTCAAAAACTAAAAGCGCCACAGCAGCCACAATAATAGCGCTACAGACTTGTAATTTGGATTGTACGTAGTCTATGGTATTCTCCACCGATTCTATAAATTAATTTGTGAATTGAATTAGAAATAGTGAAG
>JAWNNJ010001277.1:0-34237 GCA_035045125.1 Hypselothyrea guttata | reverse complement strand
CGAACTGAGTCTGATATAGGGTACATGTTTTTGTTTTGTATTCTCTATTCTGCCATTCTGGTTTATTCCAAAAATTGTGATTCAAATAGGACAAAAATTATTAATTGTAATTTTATTATTTTAATTCGTGATCGAAATGTTAAATTCATAATAAACTAGTTCACAATAAACTAGTTCTAGTTCGCAATTGACCTTTTTATCATTGTAATGGAAATAATGGTTGCTAGAAACAACATGCATAAGATCGATAATAATTACTAATTATGTGTTTCTTACCTGTATTGTGTTGGGGATCTCCCATTGTTACCCATTCGACAGGGCCTTGCGATGTGCCCAAGAAGCTGCCAGCGACGTGGGCTGCCGTAGCTGAATCTTGGATGGTTGGGGTAGATATACTTCGTACTCCACTATTTGGATAATCGTCAAACTTGTTAACTAAGAGAGAGAGAGAGAGAGAGAGAGAGAGAGAGAGAGAGAGGAGAGAGAGAAAAATGTGGAATGATTTCGTCTTTATTTGCATGTGTTTGTAGAAACTACGAGACATAAAAATGCTCGATTTACAAGCTGCAGCTTAAAAGTACAAGTAAACCACAAAGGAAGAAGAATACGTGACTAAAGCTTAGGAATTTCATATAATTCTCTGCTCATACACAAAAAGAGAGGATTAAAAGAGCAATAACTACAGAAACTGCTACACCATCAACTTTCTCGATTTGCAGATGACCAAGAGACTTTGGAGGCCGCAGGAAACAAAGCAGTACCGCAGACACTTGTCCGTCTTTTGGCCCTTGAATGGGTTTGCGCTATTGTTCTAAAGTTTGCAACTACATTTCAACAAGGCTTTCAGCCCAAGCATGCCCAGCTTAGTCAAACCTTTTGATTCCAGTTGCAATAGGAAGAAATTATTGCTATGAAAATATTTGTATAATCTTAAATGAAATGCAAATCAATCGAATAGTATGGACGCATTCGTAAAGTCGTTCCCACCCGAATACATTTTTAGACCTAAGTTAGTTGAGTTATAACACTCTTCTGGTAAATATGCGATATATACTTTGTGGAATTTATCACGATCCCTTCTATACTTTTTTGTACATTTCTAAAGAACAGGGTCTTAAGATGTTGCATACATATTGACAATGTCTTATGATGATAATTTAAACTAATTATAAAATTATTGGTTGAAATAATCTGAAAACTTTGGTTTGAGGCTTAGATGAAGTAATTTTGTTGATGCCCGTTTCGGCTCAAGTTTGATGTTGAAGTAAAGTAAATTGCGAAGTTTGGGGTTAAATCCAAATATTAACCCTATCTAGAATTCTAAATTTGGTGCCACCACTTCTTATAGTTTCTGAGATCCATGCTTACATACAAACGGGCGACCAAATAGAACGAAAAACAGGACTGGACCTACTCTCTAAATTTTAAAAGCAGTCGGAAACAGACGGACAGCTTTATCAATTAATTGTAGAAAGCGTATTTAGAGCAAAGAATCTTACCTTTCGACTTATCATCAGCTTGGCTTGAACTATAGACTAGGCTTGAACTCTGGTGTAATAACTCATGCGTGTTGATACTACCGGAGAGGTGATGCGCAGCTGGCGAGCTTTGGAAGGAATGTAACGAGGATAGGGAACCTATCTGTTGTGATAGTTGATGCTGTAATTGTTGATTCGGAGTCGGAGTCTGAGTCGGAGTGGCATTCGGATTCACTTGCTGATGCTGATGTGCTTGCGTTTGATGAATAACATGGTGCTGGTGTTGGTGCTGATGTTGATGCTGATGCAAATGCGGATGGGGATGGGAATGCTGCTGCTGGTGTTGGTGTTGAATTGTCGCTAGCCCAAGGCTAAGATGTGGCGACGTCTGCATTTCCATTATAAGCATATCATCAGAACCTGAAAGAAGGTAACGTTCGGCTAGATCAATACTAGTAGTTCGCATAATACTATGTACACTCAAAAAAGCTAAGATAGATTTGTTCTTTATGATACGGTTCATAAACGAATTTAGTTTTGTTTTAGAATTCAAGTACACAGAGTAATAGAACCGTGAATAAAATAAGTTTAATTATGGCAAAAACTCTCGGGCAGGCTCGACTGTGTTATACCCTGTACCAAAGATCAGCCTTGCTGGTTCAGTATTCTATTTAAAATATATTTTGAATCTAATTCAATTTATTTTCCAAATACCAACTTTCTATGTTGAATAAAAATTTTATTTTAATTATATTATTTCGCCGCTCGAATCAGCTAACGATTAATAAATATAATTGATATCCAGGAAACACCACGAGGAGGCCAATGGTATATCGGGATATTATTATATGTAGCACAGCCTACTACTACTTAGATGTACATCAAAATTAAATTAAAAAAAAAAAAAACAAATATCTTTAATTAAACATAATTCTTTTAATAATGGACCGATTGAATTCAAACTTGCAGAATTGGTAGATATTAATCATCCCCACAGTTCGTAAAAGAAAGAATTTATTTATATAGATTTATATGTCTTAAATTTGTCAATGTATTATATATATGGCCATTGCTCGCGGTAGGGGCGTGGCATCCAAAATTTGGAATAAACTTGTTCTGCGTATGGTATACACCTTTCAAAAATGACCAAAACGGCTGATATATAATTGAACATAACGTAAATTTAAATTTATTTATAATATATAAATATATATAAATATATATATAAAACCAGCATTCATATAGATTAAACCGTTGAGTTTAAAATAAATGCACCAAAAATAAGCAATAGATGGAGACGGTAAAAACTTGGGTAAAACAGCTAGTCTTAAAAATAGTCAGATGAATATCTCTTGATGAATGCAGTTAAGCGGCGGCTGGGCTCGGACAGGACTGGCGTTCTGGTTAAGGCATTCGCCTCACTAACCACAGGTTCAATGTTCGAACCCGACTTACGACTTACTCACATATACAGCCAAGTTTGACATTTTTCGTTTCTAAGGTCACTGATGAGAATGGTTGGCACCATTCGAAATAGTACTATCTGACCAAGCCAAATTTTTCCATTAAAAATCTCCCATTGCTAGACGTCGAGCCCGAATTCCTCACATTCATTTATTTATAATATTTAAATTATTTAAATTATTTAAATTATTTAAAATATATAAATTATTTAAATTATTTAAAATATTTCAATTATTTAAATTATTAAAATTGTTTAAGTTATTTGAATTATTTATAATAATTATTTAAATTACTTAAGTTACTTAAATTTTTTAAAGGTATTTAAATTTATTTAAAATATTTTAAATATAATTGAATTTAAGTATACTTATACTTGCTATCCAAGATTTGAAATAAACTTGATCTATGTATTTAATACTTTTACCTATAGCAACAATAGTGGTATAAGAGCTCTAGCTCTTATAGTTTCCGAGATCTCGGCGCTACATGGCTGTATCGACTCATACGACTCATACATATATTTATATACCTTGTGGAGTCTTCCACGCCTGATTCTGTCTATTACATATGTTTTTACCCATTTTCAATTACAAATTTGCTGGCTCAATAAACTTTTGCAACCGAAAATTTTGATTCAAGTATACAAACTTTTGATTTTTCCTCACTGTACTAAATAGTACATAGTTTCAGTTGAATTATCTATCAGAAACTTAAATGCCGTAGCCTACAGCCCCGCTTTAGGGAAAATCTAAGTGCGCCTTCAATCTATATATATAGTTTTGTCATAATTATATATAACACAAAAAGTGTGCTACTTACAGTGCCTTGACCCAAGTCTAAACTCTCTATCAACTAACTACAGCACAAGCAGAAGCTGAAGTTGGAGCTGAAGTTGAAGCCGAAGCTGAAGCTGCAGCGTTTCACGTGCTGATCACAACAGATGCCACATAGAAGAGAGGAAGTGGGAAGGCCGGTAAGAAGGGAAATAGCGGCAGAAGCAGGAGGAGGATCAAATGTAAGTCGATAACCGTTTGCAAGGAATCTCCACAAACCTGGCAGCACGTATCTACTGTGTGCACCTAAACTCGTAATATACTTGTAAAAGAAACGAAAGCAAAAGCAGTTAATAGTATTCTAAATCACAAATTTACTTTACTTTATAGGATAGGAAACACCCTACACACATAGACAGAGACATGATAAATTAATGTCGAAATAAAGTTCGTGTTATATAATTATACTATAATATTTACTATAAACCTTTATTTTTGAAATTTTACTCTAGAAGTTAGGTAAGAGCTACCTCAATTAGGTCGATCATATTTTATTTTGTTAAATGATTGATAAGGTCGAAGTTGTCATTTATATTGAATACAGGGTATAACCACAGCAGCAACCGAAACAAGTGCCAGCAACTCTACGAACAAGGAACAAAAGCAAACGAATAACACGCTTTTGCAGGAATGAGCGGTAGCTTAAAGCAAGCGATACTTAGAACAAGAAACTCGTTAATGTTGTTTACCGTGATGATGATAACTACAATGCCGATGATGATGATTGTGATTATGGTATTGAAGGTTAGGGACAGACCACAATGCGAAATTCCATTTCATATGCAAAAATCTACATTATTTAAAATCAAAATACTACTGCGGACGTGGTAGTCTGAATAAATTGTGAAAATTCTTTCCACCTTTTTTGATTGTAATGTAATATTTTTCGAAAATAGTTATAGTTTCTTTTCAAATGCAAAAAAAAACTTTAATATTTTAAGTATAGTCAGTTCTATTTTAAAGGATATGGACGGGGCAGATCAGTGGGACGGAGGCTACAGTCGGACGTAACCGACAGTAGGAGACCCTTTACTTTGAGTATGTGTACATACAAACACAATCAGAGGCACACACACTAAGCTACCCGCGTATGCAAGGCACACCACCCCCCTCTGCCTAGTGCGGCAAATTGTCTGTGGCATATGTTCGCTGTTTCTTATCCGATCGAAACAAAATTCGCAGCGTCAATAGAGAATGTCGTAAACTAGTTAAATACCAAATTACAAATCAATAGCTTGCTGTGGCTACTGTAGCTTTTTGCGATTTGCGGGGGATGGAGGGCAGGTATACAATATCTGAAACAAACTCGTGCTGCTTACTGAATAGGGGAACCTGAATCCCGAATATGGTGTCTCTAGCTCTTATAGTTACTGAGATCTAGGTGTTCATATAGATGGACAGACAGACGGACATAGCTATATCGACCCGGCTTGTCGTCTCATCAAGAATATATATACTTTATGGGGCGTGGCACGAATCGTTCTGGGTGTTACACACATTTCCTCTTTGCACTAAGTTAATAGGCCCTTTTTACTTTTTTAAATTCAAGGGTATAAATATGGGCAGATCAGTCGGACGGAAGGCTACAGTCGGTCGTAACCGACAGTAGGAAACCCTTTACTTTAAAAAAGTAAAAAGGGTCTATTAACTTAGGGCAAAGAGGAAATGTGTGAAACACCCAGAAGGAAGCGTGCCACGCCCCATATATATATTATTGATCGACAAGCCGGGTCGATATAGCCATGTCCGTCTGTCTTCTTGTCTGATATGCCACAGATAGTTAGCCACACAAGTGTGCCTTGCATAAGCGCGTAGTTCCGTGTGTGCCTCAGTTTATGTTTGTATGTATATATATTCAAAGAAAGGGGTCTCCGACAGTCGGTTACGTTCGACTGCAGCCTCCGTCTTTGAAAAAGTACCAATGCTCTATTAAGTTAGTACAATTGCTTTATACAGACTTGAAATTTGACAAATACAATGGGGTAAAAATTATAAAAAGCAAATTAAAGCGGCTTAAATATTAAATTACGTTGTAATGATTATTGAAATATAAAGTACATGATTTTGAATTATAGGTTACGTCCAAATGTAGCTTTCCGTCTGTCTGTTTATTTTCCTGTAGCTGAGCGATCTTTTGATGAAATAGAGAGCCAGCAAGCAGCAATACAGATTCTTTATTCTTTAATAACTCCTGTGTTTATTAACCGATTTCAGGATAGATTAATACAATGGTAGATTATAACAACCTTCTATGTTTTACATTTTTCTTGTTATGGGGTTTTAATGGATTAGGCCGTAAATGGCATCCAACATTTAAAATAAACTTGATCTGTGTATGGTATACACCTACATACATAAAGAAATTATTGGGTCTAGTTTTAATATTTTCCGAAATCTAGGCATTCCAGATAGAAGGACCCGGCTATACCGAATAATCTCGTCGCTGACTTAGATACATATATACTTTCCTGTTAGATAGATTTCTATGAGGTTATTACCCCTTTTTTTTACCCATTTTATGGGTACAGGGTATAAAATTCATCAATGTGTGTCGCAATCAAGAAACTATTGATATTATCGATAGTTTTCAACGCTAGTATTTGGTATAAATATTGGAAAAGTAACAATTCCATTTTGTTTTCAAAGGTATAATAATAATTTAATTCATCAGTCTAATAATGCCAGTCGTGGAAATAAGTTAAGGCGGCCAACTACCTGACACTATTTTTCCCGCTCATTCCACGCCAGCCGTGTTTCTACAGTGTTTCTCTATCCGGTGTGTTTCCTTCCTCTTCCCTCCCTTATTTCCATTTTTATCCTTTTCCTCTGTTGTACATTCCGCCCCTCAACCAACAGTGCGAACGAGCTATCCGAGTCCGCAAAAGAGCGCGCGCGTGGACTCATTCACCTGTTGTTAATTGACCTTTTCAGAAGTCGCCCTCTGTTAGGGTCAAGTCAAGTGCATCTCGCATGCGAGGGGGACCTCGTACATGTTGCATGGTGCATGGTGCATGTTGCGTTTCTGTGAGGCTTGGCCCATATGTTAAGCTATGCCTTTGTCTACGACTGTGTCTATCTCTATCGCGAGCCATCTGCTCTAGACCTGCTGGCTTTTCCGCTGCACATAGAATTTTCCTACCCTTGAGAATCGTGCTCATCAATTATAGTGCTTAAATGTCCTGCTCAAACAGGTGAAAATGCATTTCACATACAAAAATATTTAAAATATAGTTTAATAAAAATATTTATAAAAGCAATGCTTCTTCTTACTTTTTGTCTGTACCACAAATGCAAAGCCTGCAATATTGTGTCTCTAATAGCTGTGTTGGTTTATGTTGTTTCTATGCGCCTTTAAGTATAGTTAAATATAATAGTAGAGAGTATATATTATTATTTAGTTATTCGGTTTTGTATACCCTATGCCCATTAATAAAGGGGAAAACAGAGTTAATAACTTTGTCCGAATATATGTAACAGGCAGAAGGAGGAGTGGCAGACCCCACAAACTATATATATATTCTTGATCAGGATGACGAACTAAGTCGATATGGCCATGTCTGTCTGTCCGTTTGAATGAACGCGTCGATTTCGAAAACTTCAGAAGATAGAGCAGCCATTGTTGTTGCTAGAGTTTGGTGTATTCAATATGCAAATTAAGTTTATTTCAATTTTTTGGTGTCACGCCCCCTTTACGGCCAATATCAACAAACCCTTATAACCTCGTTTTTTTTTAGCATAAAATCAGTGGGACGGAGGCTACAGTCGGACGTAACCGACAGTAGGAGACCCTTTACTTTGAGTATATGTACATACGAACATAATCAGAGGCACACACACTAAGCTACACGTGTATGCAAGGCACACCACTCCCCCACTGCCTAGTGCGGCAAATTGCCCGTTCCATTATTTCTCTGTTTCTTATCCGATTAAAACAAAATTCACATGATCAAGAATATATATACTTTGTGGGGTCTGCCACGCCTCCTTCTGGGTATTACACACATTTCCTCTTTGCACTAAGTTAATAGACCCTTTTACTTTTTATACCCTGTGCCCATTTGAAAAATGGGAAAAACAGGGTTAATAACTTTGTCAGAATGTATGTAACAGGCAGAAGGAGGCGTGGCAGACCCCACAAAGTATATTTATTCTTGATCAGGGAGACAAGCTGAGTCGATTTGGCGATATCCGTCCGTCTGTCTGTCTGTCTGTCTGTCTGTCTGTCCGTCTGTTTGGATGAACGCGTCGATCTCAGCAACTACAAAAGCTAGAGATGCCGTTTTGGTTGCTATAGATAGGTAGTTATCTTACGCAGATCAAGTTTGTTTTTAAAATTGAATGCCACGCCCCCTATACGCCCAAAAATCAATAAAACCCAAACAACCTCGTGTTTTTTAACACAAAAAGTTGAATAACAAGCGTAGTATTAAACATAGAATGTTGTTATTTGGAACATAAAACTCTCTTGTACTATATTTAACTATCCTGAAAAGTGCATTGAAATCGGTTAAGAAACACAGGAGATATAAGCTACACAATAGTTGAAATTAAAAGCTCAAAAACAAACGTAATACTGAACATAGAATGATGTTATTGTTGAATATATACTCTCTAGTATAATAATTAACTGTCCTGAAAAGCGCATTGAAATCGGTTAATAAACAAAGGAGATATAAGCGACGTAATATTACATGCACACGCCGTTGCAGCCAGCCGCCTTACGCTTGGAAATAGTGTGCGAGAGGGATAGCGATACCAAGCACGTTGCTTGGCGATTGTGCGATTGTTAGAACATTTGAACATACAAAGTTAAACAGCAAGCGTAATATTGAACATAGAATGTTGTTAGTTGGAACATAAGCTCTCTCTTATTATATTTAACTATCCTGAAAAGCGCATTGAAATCGGTTAATAAACACAAAAGATATAAACGAAACAAAGCGCGCCCATACTATTCTTTATAAATAAATAAAATTATATTTAAAATATTTAAATTATAAACTGTATTTGCGAGCGCGCTGCGCGATCTGTGGCACTGGGTATAAGACAGTCGGGCCCGTCCGACTGATCTGCTCCGCACATTCTGGTTTTAAATTAAATTTAAAATATAGGGTACAAAATAATAATGTAGAATATATAGTTGGGCCGGCCGATTGATCTGCCCTGTTGATATTTTTTTTTATTTTAAGACCCTGTACTTTAAAAAAATAAAAGGGTCTATTAATTTAGTGCAAATGACAGCTGTGTGTAACAGGCAGAAGGAAGGGTGGTTGACCCCACAAAGTATATATATTCTGACTCAAGACGACAAGCTGAGTTGATATAGCCATGTCCGTCTGTCCGTCTGTGTGTCTGTCCGTCTGTCCGTCTATCCGTATGAACACCTAGATCTCAGCAACTAACAGAGATAGAGACACCATTTTTTGGAATGCAGGTTCTCAATTATCGTTCGCAGTACGAGTTTGTTTCAGATTTTTGATATCTCGCCTCCTTCATCCGCGAATCATCAAAAATCTACACCTATCTCAAAAATCTCGAAAACAATGTAATTTGGCATGTGCGTAGTCTATGGTATTCTTTACCGATGCTATATGATTATTTATGATTTGAATTAGAAATAGTGAAGATATACAAGAGACAATCTTTTTCAAAATGCGTATATGTGCCACTGCGGCCACAATAATAAAGATACAGACTTGCAATTTGAAATGTAAGTAGCCTACAGAATTATCCGTCGATGTTACAAACGGACAAAAAACAGCAAAGTTATGTAACAGACAATTTTCTTATAAATGTATGTAAGTGCCACTACAGCCACAGTTTAATAGCAACAGACTTGGGATTTGGCATGTACGCAGCCTATGGCATAATCCATCAATGCTGTGAATTACATTACGAACAGAAAAGAAACAGCGAAGATAGGGCATACAGTTCAGCCACCTAGATCTTGCAGACTATAAGAGCTAGAAATACTATTTTTTGGTATTTAGGTTCTCCTATGGAGCAATCAGATCAAGTTTGTTTAGGTTTTTTGATAACTCCTCTCATTCCTCCGCTAATCGAAAAACCAATTTAGCAACAGTTTGCAGTTTAAATGCATTAGTTTTAAAGCAAAAGATTTAGTATATGGCTTGTATGTAGTCTATGACAATCTCCATCGATGCTGTGAATTACATTACGATCGGATAAGAAACAGCGAAGAAAGCACAAAATACAGGGTCTCCTACAGTCGGTTACGTCCGACTGTAGCTCCGTCCTTACTGGTTTAATTTAATTGCACATTGCAGATAAATGAACCACTTTTTGTGTAAAAGTTGGGTGTGCACTTATCGACATTATACTGTATCTCTACATTGTGAACTAAAATTCGGTGAGTTCCAGCCATTTTTTGTTACATTTATTCGATGATTCCTGATTTTGCTATTTTTGTGATCGTTTTCTTAGCATATACTAGGGTGAAATTATTATGTCATTGTGATATGAAAATGCTAGCGTCACGGACGGTCACACTGTATGAGCCATTCGATGTATGGTCGGGGCCAAGGCCCGCGAGTAGACCTCAAGAATTTTTGCCATTCCGGTCTCTCTTTGCCTCTTGGTTGTAGTATAAAACATTCTTACGACGTTTAATTTGAAAAATAAAAGTGGGAAAATAAAGCGTATTTTCACACACTCACGTTGAATAATGGCAAACGACGAGACTTAAGACCGAGACAAAAAAAAACAGGGAAAATAAGCTCAAGGTCAGTAGCGTGGGTAACTCTCAAATAAAGAGAGATACATAACAATATGTATTATGTATAATGTGAAATGTAATATAATAAAACGTATGTTTGCACTTGATCTTCAATGAATTTCTATCAAAATATCTTAGATCTACAGCGAATTGTACGAACGTTCTGGATGTTCTAGTTGTTACATCGTGATTACATACATTACTGGAAACCCCATCGCTTAAACCCTTCACATTAAACGACCAGAAACGGTTGCAGTATAGAGCACTACCCTTCAAGTTTACAAGAGTTTAAGGGGTATAAAAATCATTCGGAAGCCACGCCGATAACTCTGTCCCATACTTACACGATTGCTAAAGAGATCCAGTGCGTAGATATCGTTGTAAGCATTTATAGCAGTTGGAACCAAAGGATCTCCGAATATTATGGTGTACAAACTAACGATATATTTCGATATCGATACATACACACTGCGTCTTATGCACACACACACGCGCACTCACACTCGAACGTACACGTATTCGCTTTTCATGATATGATGAGCTTTTACGACATGTCCAATTAGAATCGATGGCAAATTATCATTCATCGATTTCAGTATTCAATTCGACATAGATCTGGTATGCAGTTATTTTCGGTATTACACTCTTGTACAAATATGGAAAATTATTTTGGCGTTAAAGAAGAAAACGAACCAGAGAATGAGCTGTCGCGTTCCACTTGCTAATTTGATGTCAGGTCCCAACTAGCTAGATCACTTGACCGTACTCCAAGAGTTCTCAGACCAAACTGTTTCGCCAGGCACCGCGATTGCTCAACTGAAGCAATTCTCCAAGCCGCGCTCTTGGCCGACCCTCTGCATGTGTGTGTACGGACGAGCCGCTCTCAAAACTGGTCTGAGCACAAACGCTACTGGTAGTCGGTTCCGGTTGGTCGGCTGCCTTTTCACTCAAATCAAGCTGTCTAACAAACAGCAGAAGCGAGAGACAGCACGACAGTGGGTGCGAGTGCGAATGCGAGAGGTACAGTGAGCGCGATTGCTGTACCTGTACCTGCGCCCGCTCTACTTACGAGTAGTAGCGCTTTTACCTTAGCGATCAAATCAACTTGAAGAAAGCGTAGCACTCGTACATGCCAGTGTTGCCAGAATTATGTATGGAAAACAGGCTAGATATAGTAGGTAAAACGAAGTTGAAAATAGCAAATTCGGTATATAGATTATAATCACAAACTAATAGGGACGGAGTGGATCAATCTGGCGGAACAGTAGCAGACATTTAAACCCGAAACAACGATGATCGGTTTAGCGGTTCAATTTGATGGTAGTTTATTTGCAGCTATCAATGCAAAAAATAAAAAAAAAACAAGTAAGGACGGAGATACAGTCGGACGTAACCGACTGTAGGAGACCCTGTTCATTGTTTTCTTCGCTGTTTCTTATCCGACCGTAATGTAATCGATGGGGTTTGTCATAGACTACGTACATGCCCTATCCCAAATCTTTGGGTTTAAAATTGAAGCTTTTAAACTGCAAACTGTTGCTTAATTGGTTTTTCGGTTAGCAGAGAAAAGAGAGGAGTTATCAAAAAACTTGATGTGATCGCTGCATAGGAGAACCTAAATACCAAAAAAATAGTATTTCTAGCTCTTATAGTCTGTAAGATCTTGGTGGCTTTCTTGTCCGAGCTATCTTCGCTGTTTCGTTTCCGTTGGTAAAATAATTCACAGCATTGATGGATTATGCCATAGGGTGGGTACATGCTAAATCACAAGTCTACATCTTTTAAACTGTGACTGTAGTGGCCCTTACATATATTTATAATACAATTTACTGCTGCAAACCTTAGCTGTTTCTTCTCCGTTTGTAATGTAATTCACAGCATCGATGGATAATTCAATAGGCTACTTACATGCCAAATTACAAGTCTGTAGCTCTAATATTGTGGCTGCAGTTGCACATAAATTCATTTTGATAAACATTGTCTATTGCATATCTTCGCTATTTCTGTTTCAAAACATTATTTAATTTAAAGCATTGGTGGATAATGTCATAGACTACGTACATGCCAAATTACAAGCCTGTAGCACTATTATTGTGACTGCTGTGGCGTTTATAGTTTTCGAGATTTTTGTGGTAGGTGTAGATTTTTGCTGATTCGCGGATGAAGGAGGCGAGATATCAAAAGTTTGAAACAAACTTGATCTGCTTGCATTAGCTGACTACCTAAATCCGGAAAGCTGGTGTCTTTAGCTTTTATAGTTGCTGAGATCTAGGTGTTCATACAGACAGATAGACAGACAGACAGACAGACAGACAGACGGACAGACCATATAGACCATATAGACCATATTTTTGGACCCTTTACATTAAAAAAGTAAAAAGGGTCTATTAACTTAGTGCAAGACGAAATGTATGTAAGACCCAGAAGGAAGCGTGGCAGATCCCACAAAGTACATATATTCTTGATCAGGATGACAAGCCGAGTCTATATAGCCATGTCTGTCTGTCTGTCTGTCTGTGCGTCTGTCCGTCTGTCTGTCCGTCTGTATGAACACCTAGATCTCAGCAACTATCAGAGCTAGAGACACCATATTCGGTACTTAGGTTCCCCTATTCAGTAAGCAGCACGAGTTTGTTTTAGATTTTGGATACCTCTCCCCCTTCCCCCATAAACCGCAAAAAGCTGCTGTAGCCACAGTTTTGAAGCTATCGGTTTGTGATTTGGTATGTAACTGGCTTATGGCATTCTCTATCGACGTGTTGTTTTGATCGGATAAGAAACAACGAATAAATGCGACAGAGTATTTTCCGCACTTTGTAGAGGGGCCTTGCATACGCGGATAGCTTAGTGTGTGTGGCTCTGATTGTGTTTGTATGTAACATACATATACTCAAAGTAAAGGGTCTGCTACGGTCGGTTACGTCCGACTGTAGCCTCCGTCCCACTGATCTGCCCCGTCCATATTTCATAATATAATAAGTTAGGGATATCGCAACTACTAGTGATAGCTATCCCGCAAAGAGTTATTTGAGTAGCCTGGATGTTTAGATTAAAGAAAAGTTATAGAATTGTAGAATTTCTGCTTGTCTAAAAACTTTTTTCTGAATAGCTTTTTCGCAATCTACTTGTATGCTACTAGTTTCCATAAACCACCTCGAATACTCCCAGATAAGTCTCTCAAGCATATACAACAAGTTTGTGAATGAAGTACGTATGTGTGCGTCTATGTATTCACACAACTGTCCAATTTGAATGTATGTGTACATATGCCTGATATGTATGTAAGTATGATCTGGCAAGTCTAGCTATTTTGCACGCATATCTGAACAGGTGCTTGTAAGGTTTTGAAAGACGGCGCGTGCCATGCAAACGGAGCGTCGACTACCGTTGCAAACCACAGCAGAGCGAGAGAGAGCAGGTAAAGGGACACTTGGGGGACGGGGGGAGGCGCCAGTGGATGGCGGGAAGGGAGTTTGATCACTGAACCGTCTCTTAATCTGGCTCAAAGTAACATACGCTCACGTACTCTAACGATATTGTAGAAGCACGTCATTTGGACCCTGTACTAAAAGTGTTGATAGACTCCATTCGGTTTGTATACGAAGTAAATAGAAATTTGATAAATTATCGGCCAAATATGTAACCAACAGATGTTCCCATTGCCATCAAATAATCAATTTACAACTTATTGGATTCTTAAATTATTTAAATTCAGATGTTCCCATTACCATCATAACAGGCAGAAGGAGGCGTGGCAGTCCCTATAAAGTATATATGTGGGAATGGGTTAGCATTGCTATTGCTGTCATCCCCACATTCACACACATATGTTGTAGAACATAATATATTTTAGTTTAGTTCCAACGTTTAAACCTGTAACATCTTAATAAAACTAAGCTAACGTGGTCTACCTATTAATATATATTTATTATTACGTAGGTCCTACATATATTTTGGGGGCTCAACCTAAAAAAAAAAGAGAAAAAATTCGGTCGAGTCGTAAGGAAGCCATATATTTGAAAGCTCATCCGAAGACGATTTTAAGGACAGATTTAACCAAAGCAAAAGCGAGAGGCTGAGGACTCCGACGAAGAGGTAAAACTAAACGTAAAAGCTAGAGGTAAAACCTGCACGAGTTTAAAGGCATACCCAAGGAAAAGCTTAAGGAAAAACCCCAAGAAGAGTCAAAGAAGAAGAATCGCAAAAAAGAATTAAAGAAAAACTAAAGAAAAATCTCAAACAATGACGCAGTTAGATGAATTTCCTAGTATAAAAGATTTACTTCGTACAGCTAAAAGGAAGGATATTATGATACTACATAAATATTGCTTTGCGACAGAAGGAGATAGAAATAATAGGAAACGCTTGAGAGAATTCAAAGGTTTCGAATTCACTGAACAAGACATAAAATTTATACAAGATAACGGGTTCTATATAGAAAATATAACTCCCAATGAATTGACTGTAATAGCTCACATGCTTGGGCTACAATTTGATGGATCTAATGTAGAATTGAATTTAGTTCGAAATTTACAAAAGGGCAGTCTACTTGAGGATCTTAAAATTGAAAACGAAGAAATAGAAGATATCGAAGAGACCGAAGACGAAGAACAACAAAGACAAAATGAACCCTCCCATTCTGGTTTTATTCTATATTTGTTTAATTTGATATTTAAGACTAAATTGTGATAGGTAGCCAAACTCAGTAAATCAACAAAAAACAAAAACAAAAAAACAAGCGTACCACTTGGTGGCCTAACTGCAGGCCAAGACGGTTGTTTAAGACTTGGGGTATGTTTTAATGGCTTTGTATGTACACTTGTGAGAGTATGCCTGTTTATGCATAGTAAATACTTACCCACGAAAAAGCATATGTTTATGTATGGGTATGCATTTTTATGTTCCACGATCTCGCCTTCCGAAGTGAAAACCCGCGCTTTATATACAGAACACCTGTTTTATAGATGGAACCGTGACCCGTGTCGGGGACTTAAATAACCACCCTAAGCCATCCCTTTTTTGTTTGTTGCATTTAAACTCCTGTTGCCTTCTTTTATACGTTATATAGCATAGTTATGTTTGTGGGCCAACGAAATTATTTCTGGGTTCAACGATCTTCACGATATAATCAAAAATAGAATAGGCGCCCGACTGTAGAATACGTTGTACCCTATATTTTAGATACAATTTAAAAAAATGGACGGAGCAGATCAGTCGAAAGTTGTTATTCGGAATATATACTCTATTCTATTATATTTAACTATCCTGAAAAGCGCATTGATTAATAAACAAAGAAGTTATTAATGAAACAATATTGTAGGCGTTACCGCGTTTATAAATAAAAATTATTATACTATAAATTATATAAATTATATATTTTGGATGACACGCCCCTTTTACGCCCTAATTCATAAAAACTGAATAACAAGCGTAATATTGAACATAGAACGTTGTTATTCGGTATATATACTCTCTTCTATAATATTAAACTTTCCTGAGAAGCGCATTAAAATCGATAAAAAACACAGGAGTTATTGGCGAAACAATATTGCAGGCGTTGCACGCTCGCTCACTAGCAGCGCGGCCAATTAAGCGGCACATATAGGAAATGTAGCAGAAAAAGCATTGCTGCTACGCTGCGTATTACAATTTTATAAAATTTTATAAAAAAAATATAGGGTATGGGGTATTATGCCCCGTCCAAATTTTTTATTTATGAAAAATTAAAAATAACTTTAAAAATGTAAAAACGGTCTATTAACTTAGTGCAAAGAGGAAATGTGTGTAACACCCAGAAGAAGGCGTGGCAGACCCCACAAACTATATATGGGCATTTCCACAGAAGGATTCACCGCGGCCAAAAAACTATAATTTCTTGAAAATTATATTTATAACATTTTGAACAATAAGCAATAATCAAATTTGAACAATGTGAAAAAATCTATTATAATCTTCTATATTATAGTTTTCAAAATATTCGAATGCAAAGTCGCGCAAACGCATTTTTTGTCATTTTTACTTTTTTTTGGGCATTTTTAGACCCTTTACTTTAAAAAAATAAAAAGGGTCTATTAACTTAGTGCAAAGAGGAAATGTATGTAACAGGCAGAAGGAGGCGTGGCAGACCCCATAAAGTATATATATTCTTGATCAGGAAAACAAGACGAGTCGATTTTGCCATGTCCGTCTGTCCGTGTAGCCTCCGTCCTACTGATCTGCCCCGTCTATATATTTTTTATTAATTTAAAAACATTTTTACCATTTGTTCCTTAAATATTTTCCAACAACAACAATAACAATATAAAAATCTCGCGGGCTAGCGCCCGCAAGACATGACAGTCGGGCAAGCCCGACTGTCTTATACCCTGTACCAAAGATCAGCCTTGCTAGTACAGTATTTTATTTAAAATATATTTTGAATCTAATGTATGGACATTATTCGCGGTAGGTGCATGCCATCCAAAAATTGAAATAAGCTTGTTCTGCGTATTGTATACACCTTTAAAAAATGACCAAAACGGCTGCTCTAGCTCTTATAGTTGCTGAGATATACCCGTTCGAATTGGTCAATGTATTGTATTTATGGCCATTGTTCGCGGTAGGGGCGTGGTATCCAAAATTTGGAATAAACTTGTTCTGCGTATGGTTTACACCTTTCAAAAATGACCAAAACGGCTGCTCTAGCTCTTATAGTTGCTGAGATATACGCGTTCAAATTGGTTAATGTTTTGTATTTATGGCCATTGTTCGCGGTAGGGACGTGGTATCCAAAATTTGGAATAAACTTGATCTGCGTATGGTATACACCTTTCAAAAATGACCAAAACGGCTGCTCTAGCTCTTATAGTTGCTGAGATCGACGCGTTCATACAGACGGACAGACGGACAGACGGACAGACGGACAGACGGACAGACAGACAAGGCTAAATCAACTCGTCTTGTCCTCCTGATCAAGAATATATATACTTTGTGGGGTCTACCACGCCTCCTTCTGCCTGTTACATACATTCTGACAAAGTTAATAACCCTGTATTTCCCATTTTTCAATGGGTACAGGGTATAATAATAAAAATGTGGTGATAAAAAAAGTCCTGTGTGAAATGTCCTGTTCATTTTTTATACCCTGTGCCCATTTGAAAAATGGGAAAAACAGGGTTAATAACTTTGTGCGAATGTATGTAACAGGCAGAAGGAGGCGTGGCAGACCCCACAAACTATATATATTCTTGATCAGGAAGACGAGCTGAGTCGATTTAGCCCTGTCTGTCTGTCTGTCTGTCCGTCTGTCTATCTGTCTGTCTGTTTGGATGAACGCGTCGATCTCAGCAACTACAAAAGCTAGAGATGCCGTTTTGGTTGCTATAGATAGGTAGTTATCTTACGCAGATCAAGTTTATTTCAAATCGTTGATGCCACGCCCCCTTTACGCCCAAAAATCAATAAAACTCACACAGCCTCGTGTTTTTTAACATACAAAGTTGAATAACAAGCGTAATATCAAACATAGAATGTTGTTATTCGGAACATAAGTTCTCTTTTATTATATTTAACTATCCTGAAACACGCATTGAAATCGGTTAAGAAACACAGGAGATATAAGCTTCACAATAGTTTAATTTAAAAGTTCAAAAACAAGCGTAATATTAAACATGGAATGTTGTTATTTGGTATATATACTCTCTTCTATTATAATTAACTATTCTGAAAAGCGCATTGAAATCGGTTAATAAAAAAACTAGATATAAGCTACGCAATTGACAGCGTAGCCCAGCAGCGCAGCAGCAGCAGCGCAGCGCAGCTGGCGCACGTAAAATGAAAGAAGAAGAAGTACTGCTGATACGCTTAGTGTGACAGTTTTATAAAATTGTATATAAAATAAAAGGCACAGGGTATTCTACAGTCGGGCCCGTCCGACTGATCTGCCCTGTCCGACTGATATGCCCCGTACAACTGATCTGCCCCGTCCGACTGATCTGCCCTGTCCAAATTTTTTAAATTGAATTATACGTGCAAAATGCAAGTCAGCGATGTATATATTCCATCAGTTACGCGATGCTTATAGATAATTAAAAATATCGAGTTTTTTATAGGGTATTTCAAAAAGAGTAAGTAGTTAGAAAATACATTTAAATAAATTAAATTTTAGTTCAAATCATATTGTATTACATCAATCTTTCAATTTTTGGAAAGTGCCCGTAGAGAAGAAGGAGGAGGACCAATGCTATTTCTTGAAAGTCATTCAAAAGTTGAAGGATCAGGGAATTAAGTGTATTGCTTTAAAAGAAGATTATGTTGAAAGATAAATATTGTTTTCTATCAAAAAGTTTCGTTTTCTTGCAAAGACCGATTACTTATGAGCCCCCCTCGTATACTTTTCATTGGGACAATGTGCTAAGTCCATCCAGTATTTCTGTGTTTGCAGTTTGTATCGCCAGATTTCAAATACGAGTGTTGTACAGCTTTACAGGTCTTAGCACCAGCAAAGCTATAGAATCTACAGCCCAAGTTATAATGGCTCGATATCTACACAAAATCCGAATGTCTAGCTAAGCTATGGATGTAGGTATGCTTGTATTGCGTATTTGTTGCGATCGAGGAGTATGTATATTCTATATACTATATGCATGTTTGTTAATATGTATGAGTGTACCCCTGCCTACCCTAAATGTATATCCGTATATGAATTATACACATATATACATATATACATGTGGAGGTGCTCAGTTACATGCATATGTACATGTGTGCATTAGTTGTGTGTATGCATGTATGCATGTGTATGCGTATACGTCTCTGAATCCATACGCCTGCTCTTTATTTGAACAATCAGTATTCATATGTTTCGGTATGAAATTCGGTATTTCAATCGTGGCTCGTGGCTTTTCACGGTCTGCAGGCCAACCGAGACTGCTTTTCTGCCGTTTCTTTTGGTCTTTGACTGTTGCTTTTCTGTTGCTATTATGTGCCACTGTAGATTGTTGTTGTTGTTGTTGTTGTCGTTGTCGTCATTATATTTATTTTTATTTTTATTTTGTTTTGTTTTGTTTAATGCTAGGGCCCCGATTGCATTTTCTCGTGTTATTTTTTAAGCCCTTTACCCTAAAAAAGTAAAAAGGGTCTATCGAGTTAGTACTAAGACAAAATGTGGGCAGCATCCAAAAGGAGGCGAGCAGATTCGATATATACATGTCCCTCTGTCCGCCTGTCCGTCGGTCTGTCCGTTCCTGTGTATGGACACCTAGATCTCGTAAACTGTAAGAGGCATAATTATTGGTAGGTAGATCCTCCTATGCAGTAAGCTGGTCAAGTTTATTTCTTTAGCGGCGTTGTGAATTGCGTTACGATCGAATATACACAAAGTAGAGTGACTCCTACTGTCGGTCACGTCCGACTGTAGCCTTCCGTACGACTGATCTGCCCCGTCCATATACTTACTATACTCAGCGACCGTCCGACGAGTATGTACATTCATTAAGTCGTACTCAACTTTTCAAATCCTCAGATTCATTTTATGAGCAGAAATTTAGGTAATAGTAAATAGTATGCCATATACCACACACATGTACATACATACCTGAATACATATCGCTCGATTTTTGAGTTAATGATGCAGTAATGTTTGTTGAATATCAACCTATATTGTGTCTAAATTTCATTATCCCATCTTCAATACTCACAGCGGGAGAAGAGAATATGTCGCTCCACCTTGTATGGAGATACACGGCGCTTAAAAACTTTAAACGCGTTTATCTCGAAACGCACTTTTTTGAGTTATGACACTCTTCTGGTAAACGAGCCGTAGAATCCGGTTATAACGACGCCGCTTATAGCGTCCGTCCGGTTATTGCGACGAAAACTCGATGCTTTGGTTGGTCCCCATACAAACTTATATGAAAGGGCCTCCGCTTAGAACGTCTCCGCTTTTAGCGACAAACCGCTTATAGCGACGAGATTTTTCACAATTCAACCGGATATTGCGACGTGCCGAACAAAAAAAAAACTTTAAAGAGGAAAATTTGATTTCTTTCACAATGCTAAAAGAAGCAAACAAAATCATGGATTTTGTGTTTTTTCAATACGAAAAAGATACAAAATTATGGATTTTGTTTTCCGGATATAACGACGTAAAATCGTCGGTCCCTTGAATGTCGCTATAACCGGATTCTACTGTATTAAATTTTTTGTTTTGATTAAAAAATTAATTTGATTTATTTTAAAACATATTACGAACATGGCATCCATAAAATAAAAAAAAAATAATTTTTTTTTTGCTCCTTTCGGATAGTGCGTCTACCGGATATAACGACGTAAAATCGTCGGCCCCTTGAAAGTCGCTATAACCGGATTCTACTGTATTTATAAAATATATATGTACACATACGGATGCAACGGTAGCAGTGTTGCCAATTTGACGGTTTCCAAGCTATATGAATGTTAAATATTCGATTGATATTGGATGATATGTTGAACATAGGGTATTTCAGAGCGATGCATAAACCACAAGGCGAAAGCACAAAAAGCATTTAATAAACACGCAAAAGAATGTTCCATATTGTACAGAAAGAATAGACATACATACATACACACATAAGTACATACATACATACATAAGTACATACATATATAGGCAAAATGAATGATCATAATGAAGTAATATCATATGATCATAAGTATGTAATATCGTTTTATCACTTTCAATGTATATGTATGTATGTATGTACATTTGTATATACATACATACATACATGCATGCATACATGATTACTTTCCAAATGTTTTTGAATTCTGGCATAAGAAGCTACATACCAGATTATGTATGTAAGCATGTGTGTATGTATGTACAATTATTTATAGGAAATGAAGCAGCGAACCGTAATTCCTGAAACCACTACTAACACAATCAAAAACCCATCGGTACATTATGGGGCCGTAGCTTTTCCAACTCCAACTCACCGGTCTACAAGCGAAAGGGGAAATGATCAGTGCATACATACATATATACTTACATACATACATACATACACACATTATGCACGCATACATACATGCATATGTGTGTGCTTACAAGGGTTATAAAAATTTCGATTTTTTCGATTAATTTCTTTTTAAACAAAATTGATAGTTTTACAGTATTCCTAAACAATTTCACATTCAATACTTAAGCCTTCAAAATTCAAAAACGGCCAAAGACATATTAAAGGAAACTGACGAAGATAAAAACTAAAACTAATAATAGATAAAAATATAAAAAAAAATAATAATAATAAGTAAAATATTTTGATATTCTATTTGAAACTTTGAGAAAGTGACTTACATTCAATACAACAATTTAATTCACAATTATAATTCTATAACTATTTGAAAACATGAATTATGGCTTGAATTTGAAAATTAAAACAATTTATTAAATTGCAAAGTATACTATATTGTTTAAAACTTGTTGTTATTTACATTCAATAAAATAAAATCAAACTTACAATTACGATTATGCAATTGTTTAACATTTATGTAACTTCACGACAAAATATTTCAGCTAAACGCGAAAACATCGTAAGTGTCAAAAACTACAGAATGTCTTGAAATAAAACGAATATATTAAGTATATGGGCATTTCCACAGAAAGGTCCACCGCGGTCAAAAAATTAAAAGTTCTTAAAAATGTTATTTTTAACATTTTTAACATTAAGAAATATGAAAATTTAACAAATTTGAAAATATCTATTATAATCTATTATAGTTTTCAAAATATTCGAATGCAAAGTCGCGCAAACGCTTTTTTTGTCATTTTGACGTTTTTTGGGCATTTTTCGACCCTTTACTTTAAAACAGTAAAAAGGGTCTATTAACTTAGTGCAAAGAGGAAATGTGTGTAACACCCAGAAGGAGGCGTGCCACGCCCCATAAAGTATATATATTCTTGATCAGAACGACAAGCCTAGTCGATATAGCCATGTCCGTCTGTCCGTATGTCCGTCTGTATGAACACCTAGATCTCAGCAAATATAAGAGCTAGAGACACCATATTCGGGATCTAGGTTCCCCTATTCAGTAAGCAGATCAAGTTTATTATGGATTTTGGATACCTCCCCCCTTCCCACGCAAACCGCAAAAAGCTACTGTAGCCACAGCTTTAAAGTTATTGACTTGTAATTTGGTACGTAACTAGCTTGTGACATTTCCTGTGAATTTCGTTCCGATCGGATAAGAAACAGGGAAATAATAATATAATAGATGAGGCTTTTTTCAAATTTGGGATACCACGCCCCCTTTATGCCTTAATCGATAAAAACCGAGTATTGTTTCTTTCATATCTCTTGTGTTTATTGGCCGATTTTAATGCACTTTTCAGGATAGGTAACTACTATACAAGAGAGTATATATTCCGAGTTTCAACGTTCTATGTTTAATATTACGCTTGTTACTCGGTTTTTATCGATTAAGGCGTAAAGGGGGCGTGGTATCCCAAATTTGAAAAAGCCTCATCTGTGTATGATATAGACCTACCAATTACTGAAGAGAGAATTCATGTAAATAGCTTGGTGTATTTTAAATTGGCGAATGTATTTTATTTCATTCGTTGTAGGCGGCTGGGGCGTGGCACCCAAGGTTTGAAATAAACTTGATCTGCGTACGTTATTTATCTACCAAACACGTCAAAAATGACAGCTCTAACTTTTGTAGTTTCCGAAATCGACGCGTTCATACAAACGCACAGACAGACGGACAGACAGACATGGCTATATCGATTCAGCTCTTCACCCTGATCAAGAATATATATACTTTGTGGGGTCTGCCACGCCTCCTTCTACCTTTTACATACATTCTGACAAAGTTATTAACCCTGTTTTTCCCATTTTTCAAATGGGCACAGGGTATAAAAAGTAAAACGGGACTTTAAAGTTAGAGCAAAGAGGAAATATGTAACACCCAGATGAAGGCGCGGCTGACCCCATAAAGTATATATGTATATTCTTGATCAGGATGACAAGCCGAGTCGATATAGATATGTCCTTCCGTCCGCTTGTCCGTCTGCATTATTACCTAGATCTCAGCAACTATAAAAGCTTGCAACTAAAAGCTATGTCCGTTTAAGAGTTCCTACTTTAGCACTTCAAATTCGCCGGTTGCGCCACTGTGCAATAAATGATTCTTTCAATGTATTTTTTTATACCCCTATAAATACTCTCTTATATTAAAGTTAAATGTCCTGAAAAGCGCTTTAAAATGTGCTAGCCTGCGGCACAGGGCATAAGACAGTCGGGCCCGTCCGACCGATCTACTCTGCTCATTCTGGTTTTCAGATAAAAAACGCTTTAAATTGGATGGACCACATGGTTTTTTGCAATTATCTGCAAATCTCGAAGTTGCAAGAAATCAAAATAAAATAATGGCTTGGCTTTTTTAACGCCCATATATATATTCTTGATCGAAACGATTACATCGATTTATCCAGCTCTGCATAACTTTTCTGTTCCAATATAAATATTGAGTAAAGATGCTTAGACGTCATCTCTCTATCAGAGAAACTATGGCTTACACTTATACAATCACAAGTAATCAAATCGGAATAAAACTTAAACTAAAACAACATCGCACAAATTATTCAAATTGAGCGCGGCAACTGCCGTTCAGTGTGACCAGCAGACACTTGCCACGCAATCCGCTCTGGTTGCGGTTTCGTAGCAACTAGCCCTGCAGCGTCTGCGATGCCAGCTGATTGCAAATCAAAACGTATCCGTGTGACTGTCAAATAAAACTCTTATACAATCACAACGCAAGCCGGCTTAAACAATTATAAACATTAAATTTGAAATTATAAAAATTATAAAAAAAACTTCAATAGAAGCTGCCTGAAAATCCAACCTTCTGTGCACACCTACATGAAAGCGCATTAAACACAGCGCCCAGCAAGAGCCGCTGCTAAAAGGCGACAGCCCTGGTGCCCCCCCTCCCCGACGTCGCCCTTGTACTCCTTCCGTTGGCCCGTTATTCAATTTTTCAATTCTCATTTAGTCCGTTAACAGCGAGGCGAATAAACGTTACTTGGCTCACGCATACACGCAGAATATTTTTCAAATATTGTTTTTCGAAACCAGGCAGTTAACTCGATATAAACCACGTGGATATATACAAAATCGATTTGATTTGTAAATCGGAAGCCAATTGGTAATTTTAAATAGCCCAGTATCTCAGTTTTTGTGATTTACGCAATAATGTGAGAAGTGAAGTAAAATAAGTTATATTCAATAAGTCTAGCTACATATCTACTTTCCACATATATGCATGTGTATATGTGTATGTGTGTTACTTTGTCTATGCAGCGAGTTGCCCTTTTTGGCCGATAATCGCTTCTCCTCATCCCTCCTCCCCCCTCCACCCATGCTAGTCATTATAGTTCCAGACGAAGTGTCTCCAGTGTCTGTCTGTGTGCGTGTGTGTGTGTGTGTGTGTGCATGTGTGTGTGAGTGCGAGTGTGTGTGTGCGTCATATGCACACATACATACATGTGCCGAATACTCTTACTCGTGAGTATTAAGTTATATTGCTAAAATAATATTATCGATAAGGATAACAAAATTGTCGACAAGGTTTTGGCTTTTATCGGATTCTTAACTATATGAACAGTTTCAAAATATTAGTTTTAAACAAGTTTCAATATTGAAATAATTGGAAAAATATATTGAAAATATTAAGTTTGTTAAAAATTTAATTTATATAGTTGAAAAGCTTTCATATTTTGTTAGGTTTAAAAATACTGCTGCCTTTTTATTTAAATGGTTGAAAAACTATATGGACAACAGTTTCAAAATTGAAATAATTGGGAATTTTAATTTTTGTGCCTTGCATACGCGGTAGCTTAGTGTGTGTGCCTCTGATTGTGTTTGTTCGCACATATAGTAGTAGGAGTAGTAAAGTAAAGGGTCTGTTACAGTCGGTTACGTTCGACTGTAGCCTCCGTCCCACTGATCTGCCCTGTCCATATATTTTTTAATAATTTATATACAATTTATTGCAATTTCATCGATAAATATCGATACATACTCCTACCTATACTACTAAAACCCTGTATACTGCGCTAGTTCGCCCATTCTGGAATATGGATGCTGTGTTTGGGGTCCCCAGTACAGAGTCCACCAGGATAGAATTGAGTCGGTGCAGAAACAGTTTCTTCTTTTCGCATTGCGTAATCTTAATTGGGATACTAACTTTTGTTAATTAATCTTCCTGCACAAGTTAATTAATGGTGAAGTCGACTCTCCCGAGTTGATATCCCAAATTAGATTTACTGTTCCGGTTAGAAACACTAGAAACTTTATTCCCTTATATCTTTCTCGCTGTAGTACTAATTATTCTATTCATAACCCATTTAGAGTTCTTGGTAGTGAGTACAATAGCCTTTTTAACATTATTTCTACTGCCAACTCTGTGCCTCTACTAAGATGGACACTCTTGCAACACCTTTCCCGTAGATATTATTTAGTTTTGTTTAAATTTGTTTATTGTTTGTAGTTTCATTCCGCGATCTATCGTATTTTTTTTCCGCTCGATGCGCGGTGCGCCCCTCGGTCGGGTGGGCGGGCTGTGGGTTGCGTATTGGCTTGGGTTCGCGCGTTAACAAGCACATGCTTGGTGTCGCTGGACCACTTGAACCAGAATAAAAAATATTGAGAAGAGGTATTACGGATATATGCACACACATAGCTAGGCAGCTTGGTTGCATATTTCTGCAGAATTGTGCAGTATTATATGTAGAATATATATAATATATGTATATAGAATAGTCTGTGAATATGTGTATTATGCATATATATCCAGAAAAGGATAGGCAACAAGTTCTCAGCACATGGACCACTACCAACTTACATGCTATACTATACATGTATGTATATGCATAGGAATTATATTCTTCTGTTTGTAATGAAATTATTATTATTAACCACGGTAACAATTACAGTAATAGTATACCATAAGAATTAATAAAAATCAATTTTAATTAAAAAAAAAAAAAAGAAATAATAATATTGTGTATTCTTAATAATAAACTAAGCTTGACCTGCCATCGATATTGTTTTTGTTATGGATATTGTTTTTGTTTGCTTTATTGCTTAGCCAGTGCATTGGGCACCCTGTATTTCGTAGCCGACTGCTATGGCACTTGCGTTTGTTAGCGTTTGCTTGGCGACGTCTCGTCGCTTCCTTTTGTCAGGCTGTCGCAAACATGTACACACATACATACATCGGCACATGCACACACCCAATGGACCAGAGGTTCGGAAAAAATATCGCAAACGAGCAAGCAAAAACTATTGACAAAACACTCGAGCAGAGAATGTTCCGTTTACGATACTTCCAAAAGAGCTCGTTTGCGGGCCTTTTGCGATATCTTTTACGACTCGCTGCACAGTGGGCGGAACGGCTGATTTATCGGGCATTTATTAATAATTGCTGCAAAAATGACGCTATTTGTAGGCCTCTATCAATATTAGTACAAAAACAATTTTTAGACCCTGTATTTTAAAAAAATAAAAGGGTCTATTAATTTAGTGCAAACGACAGCTGTGTGTAACAGGCAGACGGAAGCGTACTAGACCCCACAAAGTATATATATTCTGACTCAGGACGACGAGCTGAGTTGATTTAGCCATGTCCGTCTGTCCGTCTGTATGAAAATCTAGATCTTAGCAACTATAAGAGTTAGCGATACCATTTTCGGTATGTAGATTCTCCTAATCTGCAAGCAGATCAAGTTTGTTTTAGATTTTTGATATCTCTCCCCATTCACCCGCTAACCGCGAAAAACAAAAAACAGCCAACGAGATCTTGGAAACTAGAAGAGCTAGCAACATAATTTTTTGGTATTTAGGTTCTCCAATGCAGCAATTACATCAAATATGTTTTGTTGATAACTCTTCGCATTGGACCGCTAATTGCAAAACAATTTTACAGCAGTTTTCGGTTTTAAAGCTATGATTTTAATGGTAAAGATACGAGATTTGGCATGAACGTAGTCTATGGCCTTCTCCATAAATGCTGTGAATTGCATTACGATCGGATAAAAAGCAGCGAAGAAAATACAAAATACAGGGTCTACTACAGTCGGTTACGTCCGACTGTAGCTCCGTCCTTACTGGTTTATTGTAATGTAAAGTTAACTTTTTTTTATTTATTTTTAAAATTCAGTATTTAACTGCTATAGTTGATATCTAGCCGGTTTTACCAATATTCGTTTATATTTTTTTCTTTCAATATTAAACATACAAACTTAAAAAATAATATGGAACAATATTTGTTTTTAGAATCGAAGTGTGTATATATTTAAATAACTTTTAAATAACTTTTTCCTTTTCATTAATTCAATATTTTACCAGTACGGGTCGATAATAACCAAAAAGCCACGAATTTTGCTGTTTCGTATTCCGGCATGGGTCCCATACTTATGATCGATGTCATCCCGGACCACAATTTATACGTAGGCATACTAAGAAACATTATCCCGTCATAAGCCAGCTGTAATGTCCCGATAAACTGGACGTTCCAGCTGGATATGAACCGATATCCTCCAGCAAATAGGCTAAAAATTGGTTTGGGCAAGACAGAATTGATAAAATGGGTGCACCGTTCCCGGACCTCAGTCCGATTGAAAACGTATGGGGGACATCAAACATTGTTTTTATAATTTAATATAACAAATAAAAATATTAAATGCTTTTTATACCCTGTACCCATTGAAAAATGGGAAATACAGGGTTATTAACTTTGTCAGAATGTATGTAACAGGCAGAAGGAGGCGTGGTAGACCCCACAAAGTATATATATTCTTGATCAGGAGGACAAGACGAGTTGATTTAGCCTTGTCTGTCTGTCCGTCTGTCCGTCTGTATGAACGCGTCGATCTCAGCAACTATAAGAGCTAGAGCAGCCGTTTTGGTCATTTTTGAAAGGTGTATACCATACGCAGAACAAGTTTATTCCAAATTTTGGATACCACGCCCCTACCGCGAACAATGGCCATAAATACAATACATTGACCAATTCGAACGGGTATATCTCAGCAACTATAATAGCTAGAGCAGCCGTTTTGGTAATTTTTTAAAGGTGTATACAATACGCAGAACAAGTTTATTTCAATTTTTGGATGGCATGCACCTACCGCGAATAATGGCCATACATTAGATTCAAAATATATTTTAAATAAAATACTGTACTAGCAAGGCTGATCTTTGGTACAGGGTATAAGACAGTCGGGCTTGCCCGACTGTCATGTCTTGCGGGCGCTAGCCCGCGAGATTTTTTATTTTAACTTTAGTAGTTTTTTCTTATTCAACGCCAATTTTTATTAATTTTTGTATTTTTACACACTTCTCAGCACTTTTACTAGCTTACAAAGTTAATCCTGTTTTTCCCATTTTTCAATAGGAACAGGGTATAAATACCTCTGTTCGTCTGTTTGAACGCAGCGATCTTAGCATCTATAATAGCTAGAGCAGCCGTTATGGTCATTTTTGAAAGGTGTATGCAATACGCAGATAAATTTTGGATGCCACGCCCCTACCGCGAACATTGACCATAAACAGAATACATTGACCAATTTAAAACATACAAATCTATCTACGTAAATTCAGTCATCTACGAACTGTAGAGATGGGAAATATCTAGCCATTCTGTAAATTTCAATTAAATCGGTCCATAAATATGTAAAATTTGATTAGTTCAAGATTTTCATATTGAAATTATTTTGTATGTATGTATATATGTATAGCAGCATGCCATACACATAAATAGTAGGCTATGCTACATTCAACTGTAGGCCAGCGTAAGCTGTGGTACAGGGTATAAGACAGTCGGGCTTGCCCGACTTTTTCTTTTTTTATTATGATTAATAGTATTAATAAATTATATGTTTTACACAAACCAACTTTTTCCATGACTCAGTAAGGACAAAAAAGATTTTCTGTATGATGAGGAAACGGACTACCGCAAGTAGAGGGTATACAAAAGCAGGCATATGGAACAGCAACAGCTGAACAGGGTGAAAATGATTTTTGACTTTGAGTCCGAGGAGGCACGACTCATAACATCCACATCAGTATCCACATCGACAATAGAATCCACAGAGAACGCTGCATCCACAACTAGGATATGTCTCTACAACTGTTCTTGCTTTTGCTGCCGTCGTGGATGTTGCGTGGTAGTTTGTTGCTGTTGTTGCTGCTGCGACAGCAACAACAACAACCTTAGCCTGATATGCAGCAGCTGCAACATGCTGTATCCATTGGGGCAGCAAGCAAAAAGCCAAGTCAACATCGCACCATCCGTTAGTGCGTCACGGCTTCTGTTGACCATGTTGCTGTCAATTCTGTGGCGTTGGTTCGCTGCTTTCGAGACGCTGTTGATCGGATGCAGCAATCATGAGCAAGTGGACGCAGGCACTTGCAACGAGGTGCCCAATATTCCCTGTAATGCCGGCACTGCAAGCGGTGCTGACCGACTAATGGGCAGCGTTGGGCTTAAGTTCAAGCAACAGTACGCCTATACTTCCTACGATCAACAGCTGCAGACGAGCAATTTGTGCAACATGTTGTGCAACAATCGCAAGAGGCAGACAAGCTGCAGACGTCGGCGCCGTCGACGTCGGCGACGCAGGCATGGTAGCAACATGCTGGTCAACAACAACGGAGCTAGCCAGGAGCAACACCAGCCACATCCATATGCCATAATTCACTCGGGAGGTACGATTATCATGAAGGATGTTAAGGGATTTCTCCTTTACTATCCGGATGGTGGATCGAATGGTGCGTTGGGTTCACCAGGTTTTGGCCTTGGCATTGGCAGCTCCTTCCGGTATTGCTCCAAGGCGGCCAAACGCAATCGGGCCAACCTCGTATGGTTGCTCATCGGACTCTTTTGGCTGGAGGTAAAGCTGATCAATTGCAACGCCATCGCCAGCAGCGGGGGATTCGTCTCCAATCTTGTCGCTCAGGCTCAGAGCCAAAAGGGTTGCACTCTCTGTCAACTGGAAGAGGGAAACTATTATGGCGATAAGGGTACGTACAACAGAACTATTTTCAACTTAGTGTAGTTGCGCATATATCTAATATAAGTAGAAACACACTGTGACACCTTGTTGCTTTTTAGACCCTTTACTTTAAAAAAGTAAAAAGGATCTATTAACTTAGTGCAAAGAGGAAATGTGTGTAACACCCAGAAAGAGGCGTGCCACGCACCATAAAGTATATATATTCTTGATCAGGACGACAAGCTGAGTCGATATGGCCATGTCCGTCTGTCCGTCTGTATGAATACCTAGATCTCAGCAACTATAAGAGCTAGAGACACCATATTCGGGATCTAGGTTCACCTATTCAGTAAGCAGATCAAGTTTATTTTGGATTTTGGATACTTTCCCCATTTCCCCCGCAAAGCGCAAAAAGCAACTGCATCCACAGTTTAAAAGCTATTGACTTGTAATTTGGGATTTAATTAGTTTATGACATTCTCTATCGGCGCTATGTTTCGATCGGATAGAAACAGCGAACATATGCCACAGACAATTTGCCGCACTAGGTAGTGGGGGGGGGGGGGGGGTGTGTGCCTTGCATACGCGGGTAGCTTAGTGTGAGTGCCTCTGATTGTGTTTGTATGTACATATAGTAGTAATAGTACTAAAGTAAAGGGTCTTCTACTGTCGGTTACGTCCGACTGTAGCCTCCGTCCCACTGATCTGCTCCGTCCATATATTTTTACCTAAATAAGTGGGATATGGGTAGTGGGATATGGATATGGGAAGGTCTATTTGTACACTTCGATCAGAATTTTGATCTTTTCTTAAAAGTGCGACAGTAACATGATCACCCACTTATGCTCCATGTGTATACATAAATACTTGGTCAGCATTCTCATACTATACCTACCTGCAGGTAGTGGGTTGAGCATCTTTATAAAATAGTCAAGGTCGCTATGTTGTAGCCCAACCCGTCCCAGACGTCCCGGACGTCAGTCGGAGGGGCCCGACTGTCTTATACCCTTTGCCGCAGCTCGCACTGCGCGCTTGCACATACGGTATAATTTAAAATATTTTAAATATAATTTAATTAATTTATAAACAATAGTACAACAATTAATGGGCGCACTGTCACAGTGCAACCGTGGTCTGCAACATTGCTTATACCTTTTTTGTTTATTAACTGATTTTAATGCGCTTTTCAGGATAGTTGAATATAATGGAAAAGAGTTTATGTTCCAAATAACAACATTCTATGTTCAATATTACGCTTGCTGTTTAACTTTGTATGTTCAAAAGTTCTCACATTCGCGCAAGGTGGCTAGCAACATGCTTGGTATTGCCATCCCTTTCGCACGCTGTTCCCTCGCTTAAAGCGGCTGGCTGCCAAGGCGAATGCGATGCAACACATGCAATATTACGTTGCTTATATCTCCTTTGTTTAATAACCTATTTTAATGCGCTTTTCAGGACAGTTAAATATAATATAAGAGAGTATTTATTTAATAATAACAACATTCTATGTTTAATATTACGCTTGGTTTTGAACTTTAAAGTTCAACTATTGTGTAGCTTATATCTCCTGTGTTTATCAACCGATTTTAATGCGCTTCAGGATAGTTGAATACAATACAAGAAAATGTATGTTTCAAATAACAAACTTCTATGTTTAATATAACGCTTGTTATTCAACTTTTTGTGTTAAAAATTTGAGGTTATGTGAGATTTATTGTTTTTTGGGCGTCAAGGGACGTAACCGACTGTAGGAGACCCTTTACTTTACTACTACTACTATATGTACATACAAACACAATTAGAAACACCACCCCCCCTCTGCCTTGTGCGGCAAATTGTCTGTGACATATTTTCGCTGTTTCTTATCCGATCAAAACAAAATTCACAGCGTCGATAGAAAAATCGTAAACTAGTTGAATACCAAATTACAAATTAATGGCTTTAAAACTGTGGCTATGCGGTTTACTGTGGAAGGGGGGGGAGGTATCCAAAATCTAAAACTCGCACGAAATAGGAGAACCTAAATCCCAAATATGGTTTTTCTAGCTCTCTTATAGTTGCTGAGATCTAGGTGTTCATACAGACGGACAGACGGACGGACGGACATGGCCATATCGACTCAGCTTGTCGTCCTGATCTAGAATATATATACTTTATGGGGCGTGGCACGCCTCTTTCTGGCTGTTACACACATTTCGTTTTTGCAGTAAGTTAATAGATCCATTTTACTCTATTTAAAGTAAAGGGTCTAACCAGTAAGGACGGAGCTACTGTCGGACGTAACTGAATTGTACTTTCTGTTTTCATCGCTCTTTATCGGATTGTAATGCAATTCGCAGCATCGGTGGTCATAGACTACGTACATGCCACATCTTGAATCGTTAGCTGTAAAACTGTTGCTAAATTGGTTTTTCGGTTAACGGAGGAATGAGAGTAGTTATTGAAAAACCCTAACAAACTTGATCTGATTGCTCCATAGGAAAACCTAAATACCACAAAATTGTATTTCTAGCTCTTATAGTCTGCACGATTTAGGTGGCTGCTTTATCTGCCCCATCTTCGCTGTTTCTTTTACATTCGTAATGTAATGGGGAAAATCAGGGTTTTTATACCCTGTGCCAATTTGAAAAATGGGAAAACAGGGTTAATAGGGTTAACAGGTAAACAGGCAGAAGGAGGCGTGGCAGACCTTACAAACTATATATATTCTTGTTCAGGGAGACGAGCTGAGTCGATTTAGCCATGTCTGTCTGTCTGTCCGTCTGTTTGGATGAACGCGTCGATCTCAGCAACCACAAAAGTTAGAGCTGCCGTTTTGGTTGCTATTGGTAGGTAATTATCTACGCAAATCAAGTTTGTTTCAAATATGGATGCCACGCCCCCTTTACGCCCAAAAATCAATAAAACTTACACAACCTCGTGTTTTTTAACACAAAAAGTTAAATAGGTTAGTTTAGGTGTGCCGGTGAAACCCCTGATGTGCGTTTGTTTGGCGAAATTTAGCAGTTCCCTTGGAGATCTGCGGGCGACGACTGATAGTTGTTGTAGTGTGTGGGTGCCGAGATGTTTGTGTCTTGTCCTTGCCATGGGTGGGCAATGATACTGTAGCGAAATTTGCCTCTGAGCCTTGGTAGGCTTCGTTGCTTCGCCACGGGTTGGCCGAGCGGTGGCAATCCTTGCCAGGTTGGGCTGCGCACACGCAGAAAAGACAACAGGGGTGTTGCTGGGGTAGCAGGAGCTACGTAGGCCAGCAGAAATATTGGGGCAGTAAAACACAGGAGATATTCACAAATCCGTGTACACACGGCGTTTATTTGTGTCGCGCACACACACGAGCGTTTATTATTCTGGCAGAAAACTGGCCACAAACTGTGGTAGCAACAATTAAAAAGTGTTTAGCCAAAATGTCCAAGTCCACACACGCGTTGCCGAAAAATTAGTTAAGTTGGCTGCGCTGCTGAAAAATACGCGAAGTTGGCTTCGCTGCTGAACACGGAATAACGGTGAAAAGGAGATCGGCAAATGTGGCGGTCGGGCGATCACGAGTGTGTCCTATCGATCGCGGTTGCGGGCCGGCGATAACAAATAGTGTTGGCGGGCGATGGCTATCGCACCTGCCAGCTACTTTCGTTACAATACATAAGATGTTCAAGAGTTTCCTGGACTCCTGGTTGCTTGCAACTCCTGTAGTTCATGTTAGTGAGAATGT
>JAWNNJ010001276.1:0-27527 GCA_035045125.1 Hypselothyrea guttata | reverse complement strand
GCCTCCCCCCGACCGAATTCTTAATGCAGCAACACTGCTCACCAGACATGTTCGCTATTGGCTACAACTGTAGGTCCAGCTCCAGTGCGACAGGTTATATTCTCGATGGTATATTTAGCCTTATCCTCGTCGTCAATGCTGAAGCTGAGCGTGTACTCCGTGCTAACCACATTCAGTTGCACCACTAATCAAATATAAAACGTATTATTAACACAGAGCGTAAGAACCTAGGTTGGTTGGCCTTGCTTACAATCGTTGAGATCTTGCTCTGTGACCGCTGCATCCGAAGATTGCGCCTGCACCTGGGCGCAGGCCAAGAGCAGCAAGCATAACGGTACAGTTACTAGTCCATATAGCCGTATCCTTGACTTTCCGTGTCTCTTGTGTCGCATCTTAGGGCCACATTGTTATATCCACTGGGCTGTGAAATTGCAAAAAACAATAAATAAATAAATGCAATTGCGTATTCGGAAGTTAAGCAAAGTTCAAGAAATCAACTCAAACAGGTTTCCAAAAACATTTTCAAACAATTATCATTTTGATCGTAAAATTATGAACCCCACCATATAAGAAAACAACTCGTTAAAGTGCAATGAGCACATTTATAATGATCGGGCGTGAATCAATAAGCAAAAACCAAACGGAATATATCAAGGAACAAAAACAAAAAAACCTACACGATTGATACGTGATTTAAAAGAATTTATCAGCCGAACTTATCACCCATCCGAGCAACTGTCGATTATATTAATTATTATAATAAATTACTTAAAATAACAAAGCAATATATAAAGTTTCGTATGTGTGTAAAAGTAGAAAGCATAAATTAACTATGACTAATAAAGCTTTCGCTGACCCAAGTATATTTTTATAAATTTGTTTAGTAATCTATCTCTTAACATTTAAAAGTTTTCCAGAATTTACATGGGCAAATGCAACATCGTCATGAATACTGTGCAAATACATTGTAAATAATAATAATAAATAAAATATGAAGAATGTTTAGTCAGTTAAAGCTGTTATCAATTCGTGCCAGGAATTTCAGTAGTTAAATTAAAGTTGTCGACATTAAAAACACCATAAAAATTTATGATAATTACAAAATATATCTCAGAATTTAGAGAAAAGAATGAGACGTGCATTTAAATATTATATATCAAGTTCTTGTAGCTAGGTAGGTTTCTTTATATAGAGTACATAAGAATATAAGAGGAATTGTGCAATTTGAGAGGCTCTCAGGGATTGGCAATGAACAAAAGTCGAATTCGCGATTAAAAGTTATAAGAACAAAAGCAAAATGGAATGAAATAAAGTAAAATATAACGCTCACTTGACCAATGCCAAGTCCAGGGGATTGGGAAAAGCTTATCGAGGCACTTCATGGGCCTTACGAGTGAGTTATATACAAAATAATTCAGAGATATTGATAAGTATCTGAGCAGGCAATTGGTCATTTGGATTTAATTCAAAAATAAAACGCGCATTTAAGAAGGTAAACGCGCTGTTCAATCTTATCACGGTTCGCAGAAGAATTCATTGTGTTCAACTCGTATAACCGATAGATATTTCATCATAATTGACAAGTGGAGTCTACGAGTATCTGTATCTGTATTTCTATTTGTATTTGTATTTGTATTTGTATTTTCTGCTGACGTTTTAATCAACAAATACAAAACAACGCTAATTACTAATTTGGTAAGGGGCAATCGCATTCAGAAGACACACTTTAAGGCAAATAAAATTACGGTTTTTTCTGTCGATGGTATTATTAATAGAAGTCACAGGTGCGACATACATAATTCCTTATCTAACTGAATAACTGACTAGCTGACAAATTGTATTGGTGGCAGCCGTAAGACAATTTCCGATATTTACTTGTTTAAACAAATCACAATACCGTGAGGTAGCATTCATTTAACGCTAATATTACAGCCACAAATCAGACACACATAAACAAACACACACACACACACACAAAAATTAAACGATTCATCAGTAAGCCAATAATGGCAATTTAACGGCCATAGAAAGTGTTAGGGCATTTTATCATATCAACACAATATAATCAGAGCGACTTCTGATAACAGTCCTGATAACTTGTGGTTTCAAATACTTAATGTAAGCGTTTTATAGTATTTACACTAGCTATTTGCTAATAATTACAAGTATTTTAGTTTAAACACTTATTGTGGTTAGTTAAGGATGCGGTGCCGTTACAAATCAAATTACAAATCAATCAAAATTCACAGATTGGCAGCACTTTTCTTGTATCGTTATCAGCTGCGATGGGCGGCACTGATTAGAGGGGCGATAACGATTGCCAGTCAGTCATAAATTGGCAAATCATTTACATATTTTGGCAATTTACTCATTAAACTGACAAATGAATATCAATTGATATTCGAATGCCAATGCATTCGATTTTTCACTCACACGTTGGTATATGGCTGATCTATTCTAGTTTCTTATTGTAATTATTATTTTAGGTACGCGCGATTGAAGTCGATTTGATTAGGCTTTAATGTGCGCACCGATATTATTTTTAATAACCTATAACCGTTTCCGTTGAGCGTTAGTCAAGTACTGAGCGTTAAATATAATAACACATGGCGGTATCATTTCGGTTTCCACTGATAAGCAAACTTTACTCTCATAAACATTGTGTGTCTGTGTGTATGTGTGTGTATATTAAAGATAAAACAATTCGTTGCACTCTGTAAGCATATTATGCATTTAACAGTGTTGCATAACACCAGCATTTACAATAACCATTTGCGAATACAAAGGAATAATTTGCGTTTTTTTCGTATTTATACAATTCAAAAAGTGCGCCAACAAAATTAAAAATCAGCTGTATTTATACTTCAACCACTCATCGATAGACTGCAGTACAAGTATCGATAACACTTTTCAGCTGCCACCCTGCGTGCAGTGCTGATAAAGAGCAATCTGGCATCGATACGTTAAGAGAATCGAAAGGTATCGGAAGCAGTTGTCGCCGCGCTTCACTTCTGCGTAATTATTTCCTAATTAATCGAGAAAACAATCAAGTTAAAAATATAATAAAACAGAAACTTGTGTAAGTATGCGCAGTGAGTCCTAAAATTGTTAAATCATCGCGCGCAACGCACAATCAAAGCAACAACGAACTGTATGTAATGGCAAATAGGAAAAAGAAATGAAAAATTTGTCATATGCATGGACACTGACTGTGTGCCTGTATTGGTGCATCTGGTGTATATACAAGCAAGAAAGAAACTACAAATACGCTCAAAAAACGCAAACAATTGTTGTTTCAAATGTATTTGGCCTTTTTCATTTTTGCATATTGCCTTTTCCTCTAACCACCGCAGCAGCGACGCTAACTGCGCTGCTTATTCAAGATGGCCGTCGTAACAGTTTTTATTTTTCGTCAGTGTCAGTGTTGTTGTTGCTCTTGCTGTTGTTGTTATTGTGTTAGTTTGCTGTGCGTGTGTGTGTGCATGTATGTGTATGTGCGTTTGTATGTGGTGTTTTTGTTATTGAAGAGCAGAGAGGCAAGCCAACAAGCAAAAGTTATGCAAATAATGTTGCAAAGTGTAAACGAAATCAAATTCAAATACCAACAACAAAAACAATTGAATTTTCTGCTCTTTACAACAAACAGCAAAGCCGATGACACATCGCCCCTGCGTCAGTGTATGTGTGTGTGTGTGTATGAGTTTTTGCGCATGTATCCTCAATTTCCCCTCCCCTCTCCATGCCCCACTGTGGAATTGATCGATTTTTATACAGAGAGAGAATAAAACAGCATTTCCACTCGGCAGCCAAGATTAAAGAAATGAAACCAGTTCTTCAAATGCAGCTAGCGAGTTGGTAGAAATCTTGTTTTCATTAGCGTTTTTTTTTACAGTTTTCCGTTTTGGGCTGCTTTGGCATTGGCCATCGCACATGCATATGTACGCGTGTAAGTATGTATGTGCATACCAACAAACATATGTGTGCATGTGTGTGTGTGGCTGGCATTGTTAACAGCGCGATTCCCAGAACGTGTGCAATGCGCTGACATAAGCTGGTTTTGCGCTCTGGAGTCGTCATGTCTGAGACACTGGCTGCAAATTGCCCACAAGCTGCTGATATCTCTGATCTAAACTCATATCTCTAACGCGCTCTCGCTCTCTCCTATCGCTCTCTTTGTTTTCATCAGTTGTCCGTTATCTGTTAGCCAGCTTATTCGCCTGTTTGGCGTTACACAGTACATATTCGTGCACTTGTCCAGCACTGTAATAGTCGATACTCGATACATTTACCTAATTCGCCTCATTACCAAATTCTTACAACATAGGCCTTGTGTGCGTGTGCGTTTGCGTGTGTGTGCGTGCGTGTAGGTGTGACGCCTACCAACACTTGCAATAAACTGCAAGTGCAAGGTCTTTGTCTCTCTCAAAGAGAGCCGAAGAAAAGAGAGAGAAAAGAGAAATGGTGTGAGTGTGAGTGTTGAGCACGAATTGAACTGCATCCTGTGCAGGGTTGCCAGGTTTTAAACAGGCGCTTAATTATGGTTTTCAATTTCGTCTACGCTTTAGCAATATATTTATAGCTAATTAAGTTTTATTTGATTGCGTTACGTAGCTTTACGTAGTTAAATATTTGTCATCGTCAGATTAAAGTTCACAATGCCATTGAAAGCAATTTTCGATATTTTATGAAGCAAAACATGAAAACTTATAAAATATTTTGTTTAAATGAAATTGAAATATGTATATATTAGCTAGAGCCAGCTGAATGGCATTATATAACAGTTATAGGCTTTGTTATTTAAAAAATTTGCCAAATCTAGTCTGTAATAGTGCAAACTGGCAATAGTGTGTGTGTAGGAGAGTGTAATCTTTATTATAATCGCTGTCAGTTACTAATTCTTATTTACAATGCAAATTCGAATGGAGCCTACCTAAAACAGCACAATGCAATATAAGAATATCTCAGCTGGTGTGCTCATACAGTAAATACTTGTATTGTGTTGTGTGGGTGGCAACCCTTTTTGCGCAGCAGCAGCAGCGCTGCTAGAGTTGCCGTCGCATCGTCGCCGCACGCCTTTCAAATCTTTCAGCGTGTGACCCAAACGCCCCTTTGTAGATGTAGCTGATGTTGCTTGTTGTTATTGTTGTTGTTGATTGTTGTTGTTGCTGTGGAGACAGCGTTACCGTTACTGTATACCCACACTATTACACACACATACATATATGGCAGTTACAAGGCGCATGCCTGTGTATTGGAATGTTGGCCCCATTCAGCATGCAACAACAACAGCAGCAACACCGCACGCCTGGTTGCCACAACAAAACGCTTGTTGTCCGGCGTCATAAGACACAAGACACCTCCAGTCCATTCCCATTCCCCTTTCCATTCCCTACCCCTCCCCTTTCTATGCCCCTGCAGTTCAACCCACGCGCCATGCCGTTAATAAGCGTGACGTTAGTATATTGATTTTTTGTATTCTGTATTTTTAGCTGCGCAGTTAAGGATGGGGCAGGGTTAGGGGCTGGGGCAGGGGCAGGGCATCATGTCTTCTCTGCGACTTCATTTGCTGCAGTTGCGGCGACTTCAGCTTGCCACACAGCTGATAACGGCTGCTTCCAGGCCTGAATCATGACTCATGCCTAGCTTCAATGCCGACGACGTCGCGAATAAAAAAAAATAACAAAATATATAATGAATTCACTGCCTGAACTTGTTTGGTCAGTTTTTTGTGTTTTTTTTTTTTTCGTTTTTTGTGGCCGATGTTTAGCTTGTAGTTCAGAAATCGTTAAATATGATTTCGCGATGCTTAAGCGAGAGCCAAAAATAATCTAAAAACGTCATTTCCTCGTTTAGAGTGTGTTGTATGTGTAGACATAGTTGTAGATATATGTGTGTCGATATATATATAGATATAGATATATAATGTCTGATGCCTAAGCTTGGACTTTGCGCATTCCTTTCTCCGCTGTTTCGTTTACGCCATTTACGAATAAGAAGTTGCTTGAACTACAGTTAGATCTTGCTAATTGGCTTTGTCAGCAGCTAGTTGGCAACACACGCACACACACACGCACGCACACACTGACAAAAGCTTATCACTTATCAAGTTTTTTTATTTAGTTCCCAATGATTTAGTTTTATTGCAGTTGTAGTGCTCAATTGTTGCTTCAACTAAAGCAACAATAACAACAGCAACAACTGTCGAACTTAAACAGCTGTTGCTGCTTTGTCTAATTTGGAAGTTTGTTTAGTTTTTGTTTGCTATTTGTTCTCATTGAGCTGAACTTCTTATCAGACATGACGCTGCATTCGACTCACGAGCTGAGCTTGAACAATGGCTTTGAATGTTTGCCGTTAGAGTTGAGCTTTGTAGTTCAATTTGAGCAGCTAGTTCAATCTTTTAATATACAGTAGAATCCGGTTATAGCGACTTTCAAGGGACTGACGATTTTACGTCGTCCTGAAGACAAAATCCATAATTTTGTTTCTTTTTCGTATTGAAAAAACACAAAATCCATGATTTTGTTTGCTTCTTTTAGCATTGTTAAAGAAATCAAATTTTCCTCTTTAAAGTTTTTTTTTTGTTCGGCACGTCGCAATATCCGGTTGAATTGTGAAAAATCTCGTCGTTATAAGCGGTTTGTCGCTAAAAGAGGAGACGTTATAAGCGGAGGCCGTTTCATATAAGTTTGTATGGTGACCAACCAAACAATCGAGTTTTCGTCGCAATAACCGGACGGACTCTATAAGCGGCGTCGTTATAACCGGATTCTACTGTATATTACTGCTGGCAAATCTGTTCTTTGACTTGATCTGCCGTAATAAATTGTTTATAGATGATCCATATATATATCATGATCAGCTTATAGCAGTCGGATGGAAGGCTATTGTTCGACATAACCGGCAGTAGGAAACCCTTTGCTCACACAGTCAAGGAAATTGTCTGTTGCATATCTGTGCTGTTTCCTATCTGATCGTAGTGCGCTGCATCGATGGAGAATGCCATAAGCTACATCAAACAAACGTTATCAGCGTACAGCATTTGTGAACCTAGCCTAACCTGTCTCCAGCTTAAATGATTTTAAGAGAACTAGATGTTACGGATGATACGGACAACATAAATACAGATTCAGGCAGCTGGTTCGTTCATGTAGTTCAGTTGCATCGAGTTGGAAGTAGTCGAGGCAACTCTTGTGCCACAAACACACAAAGCGACAAGATTTCGGCGCTGGATGATGATAATCACGCTTGTTGATCATCACAGCGCTGCACGCTGCAGAACAATGAACACAAAGCAGTTAGATCGGCAGAAGAATGAAAACTATGCAGCAATATTGCCAAAAAAGAGCTAGGGAAAAAATGGAAACAGACGAAGAACAAACAAATGTTGTTGTGGGTGACTTGCCCCTTTGCGAAACTTGCCTTTTCATTTTTGTGAAACTAATTTCCTGTTGTGTTGATTCATTCATTATTATTTTTATTATTATTATTTTTATTGTTTAAATTTTAGAGCATTGCTCAAGCAGACGGCAACGGCAACAAGAAATCGCAGCCACAGCAAAAGAATTAAAGCTCGGCCGAATCGAAGAACAGCATGAAAATGGTGTTGTCGCAGCGGCAGCGCGAGGAGCTGTAAGTAATCGAAATTGTTATCGAAATCAGAACCATAGAACTGTACTAATTGTGCGTCTTTGCAGTAACCAAGCGATTGCCGATTATCTGGGCTCAAACGGCTATGGGGACTCATTGGAGGCGTTCCGCAAGGAGGCGGATCTCAGCACAGAGGCGGAAAAGAAGTTCGGTGGCCTGTTGGAAAAGAAATGGACATCGGTCATACGACTGCAAAAGAAGGTTATGGAACTAGAGGCTAAGCTGACCGAAGCTGAGAAGGAGGTGATCGAAGGGGCGCCCACAAAAAACAAACGCACGCCCGGCGAATGGATACCCAGGCCGCCAGAGAAATTCTCGCTAACGGGACACAGGGCGAGCATAACGAGGGTAAACATCCATAATTATAATAACAATTGCAATCAATAGATTAATGAATTTCCCTGCAGGTCATCTTTCATCCAATATTCGCACTCATGGTTTCGGCATCGGAAGATGCCACCATCAAGATATGGGACTACGAAACTGGCGAGTACGAACGCGCTCTCAAAGGACACACAGACTCTGTGCAGGATGTGGCATTCGATGCGCAGGGCAAACTTTTGGGTAAGCCTCTAAAGTGCCACAATCTGCGACTTCTCCTAATTTTGTTTGCCAATTTTTAGCTTCCTGCAGCGCCGATCTGTCCATTAAACTATGGGATTTCCAACAGAGCTACGAGTGCGTGAAAACCATGCATGGTCATGATCACAACGTGTCCTCTGTGGCGTTTGTGCCCGCCGGGGATTACGTCCTCTCCGCATCCCGTGATCGCACCATCAAAATGTGGGAGGTGGCCACAGGGTATGTAAAATGCAGTCAACCCAATTTTCGTAGGCGGTCAGGTTCTCACAACACTCTCTAAATAACAACTATTACTTTAAAAAAGTAAAAAGGATCTATCAAGTTAGTACAAAGAGAAAAGAGTCGTGGCAGACCCCACAAAGTGTATATATTCCTGATCAGGATGACAAGCTGAATCCGTCTGTCCGTCCGTACACCGTGAACAACTAGATCTCGGCAACTATAAGAGCTAGAGACACCATATTCGGAATTTAAATTCTCCTAATCAGTAAGCAGCACGAGTTTGTTTTAGATTTTGGATACCTCCCCTCCTTTTGCCGCAAATCGCAAAAAGCTACTGTAGCCATAGTTTGAAAGCTATTTATTTGTAGTTTGCTATGTAACTAGTTTATGATATTCTCTATCAACGCTGTGAATTTCGTTTTGATCGAATAAGAAATGGCAAAGATATGCCACAGACAATTTGATAGTGTTTCTAAAAGTAAAGTACTTAAAGTAAAGGGTTTCCTACTGTCGGATGCGTTCGACTGTAGACTTTCGTCCGACTGATCTGCACCTTCTATATATTTTCGTTTCACTTTCTTCAATTCTCCGATTCTCACCGATTTCGGTCTGACCCATAACTTAAAGAAAGAGAGATAACCGGGCGCAGGTTAAGCGTAGAACAACCAGAACCGAAACGATCTTCAAACGGTCTTGCTGAGACCTTTGAACATGTTGTCAATGAGAGAGCTGTTTATGCAACCGATTGCTGCGAGCTCTGGCTTATGCATTGCCACAAACTACACTTTCTAAACTATACGTTTTTCCCTTTAGCTACTGCGTTAAGACCTACACTGGCCATCGTGAGTGGGTGCGAATGGTGCGCGTGCACATTGAGGGCAGCATCTTTGCCACATGCTCAAACGATCACACAATACGCGTTTGGTTGACGAATTCAAAAGACTGCAAGGTGAGCACAAAGAGACCCAATTAACGATTGCAATTAGCAGCATTTAACGCTTGATTTTTGTGTGACTTTTGCAGGTTGAATTACGCGATCATGAGCATACGGTGGAGTGCATTGCCTGGGCGCCAGAGGCGGCGGCATCGGCGATAAACGAGGCGGCAGGGGCGGACAACAAGAAGGGGCATCATCAGGGGCCGTTCCTGGCGTCGGGTTCGCGGGACAAAACCATACGCATCTGGGACGTGAGCGTCGGCCTCTGCCTGCTGACGCTGAACGGTCACGACAACTGGGTGCGGGGATTGGCATTCCATCCGAGTGGCAAGTACCTGGTGTCTGCCAGCGACGACAAGACCATCCGAGTCTGGGACTTGCGCAACAAGCGATGCATGAAGACGCTCTACGCGCATCAGCATTTCTGTACATCAATTGGTCAGTTTAGCATAGTCTCTAACTAATCTAGTTGGTTTTATTAATGTATTTAATTTATTTACTCTGCAGATTTTCACAAATCGCATCCGTATGTCATTTCCGGCGGTGTGGATCAAACGGTTAAAGTTTGGGAATGTCGTTAAGAGCTCGGCAAAGGCTTTGCTTATTTCTCAATTTAAACATAAATTAATAAAGCTACAATATTTATATATAAACAGTATATATTTAAATATGCACACATACACACCAAACACACACACAGTCTCAGCCACCTTTACCAGATGAAAAACTGCAAAATATCTAGATGTCGATGTATATGTCTAAAGTTAATTTCGAAACGGCAAATGAAAAACAAAACGAAACGAAATATTTATTTAATTAACTAAACTAGCAACTACAACTATATACAAAGTACATGCAAATATTTATACGATTACGGATTACGATTTACTCTTAATTTCAAGATGCTGTGTAGAGCCACGCCCTAAAAGAAAGCACAACGCCCACAAAGCACGCTCGCTAGACGACAAAAAAATAAGATCTGTAGTTGAATTCTCGCTGTTAACTGTAAACATTAAAGAATAACTTATTTGAAGCGCATATGGATTAGCCTATTTAATGCCACGCCCTCACAAAAGTATTTTTTATATGTTATTATTAAAGAAATTATACAAAACAAAAACAAAGCGCAGAGCGATCGATTAATTTGTTATTATCGAGAAGGAAAATAACGAGATTTTAACTTTACATTAGAATTGAGATGATTATTTCTTACCAACAAAACAATAACAATATTAATTGCTTTTTACAAAAATGTAACTAAATTAAATTCAGCTGCTAGTTTTGTGTTCTTTTTTGCAACAGAAAAACAACATCAACAACAACAACAACAACAACAAATAAGCCTACGAAATGTGTACAAGTTTAAGTTTGCTTTAAGTTCAAAGTATGGTTTAAATTAGAAGAGAAACGAAAATGCTGCAAGTTTAAATGTAATTATTTAATTGAATAAGTGCAAAGGCAAAATATAGTAGTTTATATATATATTTAAATATATGCATACATCATTATTTGTGGAATATTCAAAACGGTTCGCAACGGGATAAATAAAAATGTTGCTTCTACAAGAGACATTAACGATGTCGCATCGTTGATCAAACAATAACCGAAAATACAATACAATTAAATAAATTTCAATTGCTCTGAACCCCTTCAAACGGTACAAAAGATATGAAAACGAACGGGTTGCAGAGCATGTGATAGTCGGATTCATCTTGACTATAGCATATATATGTTATATAGCACTCAAAAGAATAGTCCTACTTTTGCTGCACCTTCAAATACTTGAATGTAGAGCTGGGTTCGATCTTTGATTTTGTAGAATCGATATTTTCTATCGAATTCTTGTCTTCAATCGATTTAATTGATTAATCGATATAAATTTAATTTTTTTTGAAAAAACAAACAAAAACAACCTAAGGCGGAGAAAATCCGTCGGGCGGAAGATTACAGTCGAACTTAACCAACAGTATCCGAAAGTATCAATTTAATCGCCAAGAAAAAAATCGATTAAATCGAATCGTAATCGAATCGAAGCCCAGCTCTAGTTAGCATAAGTTATTTGGAAGCACAGACAAGCAAAAACCAGAGCGAAATCAATATGCAAATTTCCCAAATGCTTCTCTTATCACCAAAGCTGCTTTATAACTATGATGGCCCATTAGAAAAGTTAATGTGAAGAAGATAATGGTTAATACTATACTAAATATATATACAAACATACATCCAATGAAATCAATAAAATCACAAAAATTGTTTCACTAAACCGATCAACATGTATTTATTTATTATGTCCTGCATCCATTTAGATTGGGTAAAATAAGGATTTATAGCAATGTATATAACATGCAAAAGGAGGCGTGACAGACCCCAAAATGTATATATATTCTTGATTAGGCCAACAATGCACGCCGAGATTGCGGAAACTATAAGCTAGCTAGAGCTCCATCTCCATTAATGTAAAACTCGCTGGCCTAACTCTCATTGGCCGAATACTCGCTGCACGCACTCTTACTGGCCCAACTCTCTGGCTTAACTTTCTTTTGTTTAACTCTCGCTGGATCAACTTTTATTGGTTCTTTTCTCGCTGACCCAACTCTCTTTTGGGCGAACTCTCACTGGCCCAACTCTCGTTATATCAAATCTTTGATGTCACGATTCAAAAGCGAATAACAAGCGTTATATTGCACATAAAAGCTTGTTATTCAGATTATATACTTTAAATCGGTTAACAAACACATCAGATATTACAGAAACAATATCGCAGACTTTGTATAGCTCGCTTTTAAAGCATGTTACAGATAATAAAGTTAGAAGCAGCATTTTATAAATATATTTTAAAATTATATTTGAAATAAATTGAAGTAAATCGTACACGGCACGTCCGACTGGTGCGTTCTGCGTGTTGAATGGTTTATGAAATGATTAATTGCTGAAAGTTAGGCTTCTGTTGCTGCTGCTGGCGCCTTCTGCTCCTTGCCAGCAGCGTCTGCCTCTTCAGCTGTTGCAGCTGTGATCTCCACCCCCTCCTTGCCTTCCTCCGTCGCTTCCTTTTTGGGCTGCTCTTCAGCTGTTATCTCCTCTTCCCCCTTGCCAGCTTCCGTCTCCTCTTCAGCTGCGCTTGTTCTTGCTTCTTCGCTCGCTTCGCTCTTGGGCTTCTCCGACTTTTCCTGCTCTTTCTGCTGCTCAGTTTCGGATGCGCTGTCGCCGGATTCGCTTGGCGCCCTCTGCTCTTCTATCTGCCGCTGCTCGCGTGGCCGCTTGGCGCGTTGTTTCTTCTTCAGGCGCTTAGCCCGCTTCTTGGCCGTGCGCTCCTCAGCCAGACGCTTGTTGTCGTCCAGCTTGTTCTGAAAGGCGTCGTCGGCCGCCTCGCGCAGGCTCTGGTTCTGTATGTTCTTCTGGCGCGCGTATTCCTTGCGGCGCAGATGGCGATAGACGTGAAATTCTCCGGATCCGGCGCCGGCGCTGCTGCCCATCACGTTGCGCACAAATGTGGGCACCGAGGACATAAAATCGCGCTCCCGCCGCTGCTCGGGTATAATCACCGGTTTCTCCTACAAAAGTAATTAGTTATTTAGCTGATAAGCTGATAAGGAGCTCTGATAAGGACTTACAGGATTCTTCATCAACTTTTCCAGCTTAAGGCGTTGCAGGTCTGTTGCTGATTTGATAAACGGTCCCAATGGCTTCGGCTTATCAGCCCCATCGCTGTCATCTGAGTCCGCATTCTTTTTCTTTTTGCGCGTTTTGTTTTCCGGCTCCTTCACCAAATTTTTTATCAACGACATGTTGTTGACAAATTGTGAGAAAAGTTTTTTTTGCTGACTACGTTGCGTGTGACTGGCAATTCAGAAAAGGCAAAAAATACTAAATGTTAGCAAACACGAAATTGGTGAATTGTCATTTGGTGCGGCCTGGTCACACTGACAACTTCCAGCTGAAATTAACGCGTTATTTTCTCGATTTTCTTAAAGAATTCATGAAGTTGAAGCCAACGTTGCCAAAGAATTAACTGTCATCGGTTTAAAAAATAACAATAAACACTAGCTACACGTTTACACTACGTATTGCTGGGTAAAAAAATCAAATTCCGATTGGAGCGCAGTTAGCAGAGCCAGAACAGAGAGCGAGCAGCGGCAGAGGCAGCGGCAGCGGCAGAGGCGAGCAGCGGCAGCGGCAGTCGCCAAAGCAGCGTAGAGTTGTGTAACACGGCGGGCAGCGTGAACGCGTGAACGTGTAATCGAATTTGGAATTGCAAGAGAAACGAAAAGAGCAACAAAAAAAAAAAAAACAGAAAAACCACAAAAACAGTAGCAGCATGGCGCTCGAAATTGATGAAACAAAAAACGCAGCGGCTACTGGCGACGCTGCCAACGCCAAGGAGAGCAGCGGCAAGAACGGCAACACAGCCGGCGAAAAAAACTTGGTCAATGGCAGCAACAACAATGCTGCAGCGAAGAAGAAAGGTGCGTTAACCATGCCCACATTCCCTTGCATCCCTCCCATCCCCCAACCCCCCCTCATGTTTAAGCGAGAACGCAGACAGCAGAAATCAAGCCAATCACATAACATTTTTATGTTACGTAATGGATTTTTTTCTATAACGCTTCAAATGCGCCTCGCCGCTGCCTCTGCCGCTGCGCTCTGCTCCCCGCTGTTGTCGTTGCCCCCAACGTGCGTTTCACTTGCAGCTGTGTAAGTGGGAGTTGCGTACACATACACACACACACACACACACACACGCACAGAGAATGCCGCTCGCATGTGTGCGTGCTTTTTTTTAAGTCTCGTGTCTCGTGTGTCGTTAACCCTTGCTGTCACTAAGGGGGTGGAGGGGGAACTCTAAATGTCGCTTTAACCTACAATTACCACGTGCTTGCCGCTTAACGCCTGCAATTGCAGACGCACATGCAACAAAACAACAAACAAACCAATTGGAAACAGGCAGCGGCAGAGCGAGATGCAAATATTATGTAAAGCGCAACTGTAGATCGCGCCATCTCTTTTTTGCTTTGTTTTTACTTTGAGCAGCGCAGCGCAGTGTTGTCAAGTTGGCCATTTTTCGGTCACACTTGGCGTTTTTCAACAGTCGCTAACGGCTATTTGGCTATTTCTGTTGCAATCGAACAGCGCTGCTGTTAGCGTTGTCAATTAACATGACTCTGTTGAAGTGTTTTCTCTGTTAATTGAGACTGCAATTGGCGCTGCATCAGCGTCTTCAGGTCTTATCAGCATTGCTGCGCCTCATTTTGTTTGCTCCGCTTTGCTTTGTTTTTCTTTTCTTATAAGACACTGTGTGCGTGTATGTGTGTGTGTGTTTGTGTGTGTGCCACCAGCCGGTTACAGTGAGCGTTCAAAGTATGCGCACACGAGCATTATGTAAGACGTAAACTATTCAGCTCAGTTTAGTTTTCTATCATTATTAATAATATCAATTTGTTACGCTGCCATGGAAATATGCCTAGACTGCCATATAACTAGAAACTATTTAGCGGAAATTCTATTTATGCTTATAGGTGTATAGGAAAAACATGTTTATTTACTTTCGGCATTGCATATTGATTTCCTTGTAATAACTTTGTTTTTAGACCCTGTATTTAAAAAGTACAAAAGGGTATATTTAGTCAGTGCACATAAGAAACGCGTGACAATATAAGTAGGCGTGGCAGACCACACAAAGTGTATATATTATTGATCAGAACGATGAACACCTAGATCTCGCAAACTCTGAACTAGAAAAACACCAATTTTAGTAGTTAGGTTCTCCTGTGCAGTATAAAGATTATCTTAGCCCTTCTTCCTTCCCAGCAGCCTTAGAGATCTTCAGTGTATATATTCTTGATCAGAACGATGAACAACTAGATCTCACAAACTCTGAACTAGAAAAACACCAATTTTAGTAGTTAGGTTCTCCTGTGCAGTATAAAGATATATCTTAGCCCTTCTTCCTTCCCAGCAGCCTTAGAGATCTTCAGTGTATATATTCTTGATCAGAACGATGAACAACTAGATCTCACAAACTCTGAACTAGAAAAACACCAATTTTAGTAGTTAGGTTCTCCTGTGCAGTATAAAGATATATCTTAGCCCTTCCTTTCCAGCAGCGATTGTGATTTAATTAGCTTACTGAATTTTCCATCAATGCTGTATAACGATCGGATAAGGAACAGCGAAGATATGCAACAGGCAACGACGGTAGCCTTCCGTCCGACTAACATGCTTCGTCTTTACTGGTTTGATTATTGGTTAATTTCTTAAAATATATTTTTAGCTTTATTTTTGTTTTTAAATATAGCTATTTCTGGCGCTTTTTCCACTTGCATAACTCCGTTAGTGTATGTTAGTGTTAGTTTATCGAATAAATTCGACTGACAAATTGGTATAAAGCCAGGCTCTGTGAATGCAGAGTTGAGGCAAACAGCGCTAACTGAATAAGTTGACTGATTTAAATTCTTTTGTCTGTTGCAGGTAAGAAGAACCGCAACAAAAGCCCGAACCAGGATGCGGCTGAATCAGGAAGCAACGGAAGCGCTGAGCAGGTTAACGGTGCCACCGATGCCGATGGCAATGCGCATGCGACCGAGGACAAGGGGCAAGCGAACGCCAACGCCTATGTGGTTGCAACGACAGAAGGTGGCGCGGATGATGGGGATATTGATGGGATGCAGGATCCTGGGATTACGGTGAACATCTGCATTCCCGGCTCGGAGACAATCTGTGTGCAGCTGTCGAGCATGGAGCTGGTGCAGGAGATACACCAGCTGCTGATGGATCGCGAGGAGACGTGCCACAGGACGTGCTTCTCGCTGCAGCTGAACAACGTGACGCTGGACAACTTTGCCGAGCTGAAGACCATCGAGCACCTGGAGCAGGACTCCGTGATACGGGTGGTCGAGGAGCCGTACACAATGCGCGAGGCACGGATCCATGTGCGTCATATACGGGATCTGCTTAAGAATCTGGATCCGGCAGATGCCTACAATGGCATCGATTGCATCTCGCTGACCTTCCTCAATGCCATCACGCAGGGCGATCTGCTGGACAAGAAGAAGACGCGCCCGGACTCCATGGACTGCTCGCCACCCGATTATGTGACGCCGGGCGTACGTGATCCACCGCTGCTGCCCCTGCATCCGAACGTTAAAAACGCCAAGGCGCCACAGGCGCTCAAAGTGCTGACCACATCCGCCTGGAATCCACCGCCCGGTCCACGCAAGCTGCACGGCGATCTCATGTATCTGTATGTGGTGACCATGGAGGATAAACGCTTTCACATCTCGGCCTGCTCGAAGGGATTCTACATCAATCAGTGCACCGACGATCACTTCAATCCCAAGCCAGACAATCCCAGCCATCTGAGTCACTCGCTCATCGATCTGCTCTCGCAGATTTCACCCTCGTTCCGACGTGCCTTCCAGACCATACAGAAGCGTCGCACCATGCGGCACGCCTTCGAGCGCGTGGCCACGCCCTACCAGGTCTACCAATGGGCTGCGCCTCAATTGGAGCACACCATCGACGCCATACGCGCCGAAGATGCCTTCAGCTCCAAACTGGGGTGAGTATCCGACGCCCCCTTCCCGGTTTTATACCCTGTACCCTTTGAAAAATGAGAAAAACCGGGTTAATAACTTTGTCAGAATGTATGTAACAGGCAGAAGAAGGCGTGCCAGAACCCACAAACTATATATTCTTGATCAGGGAGACCAGCTGAGTTGATTTTGTCCTGTCCGTCTGTCTGTCCGTCTGTTTAAACGCGTCGATCTCTGCAACTGTAAGAGCTAGAGCAGCCGTTTTGGTCATTTTTGAAAGGTATGCACAATACGCAGATCAAGTTTATTTCAAATCTTAGATGCCACGCCCCTTTCGCCCACTATGAACATATATAGAATACATTAACCAATTAAAGCCATACCAATCCATCTACGAAAATTGTTTTCAGTAGTTAGTAGGTCTAAAATAAAGGGTACAGGGTACAAGTCGAGCCCGTCCGACTGATCTGCTCCGTGCAAATATTTGATAATACGATTCCATTCGTTAGCTATGAGGAGCACATTCCCGGCCAGACGCGCGACTGGAACGAGGAGCTGCAGACGACGCGGGAACTGCCACGCAAGACACTGCCCGAGCGCTTGATGCGCGAACGTGCGATCTTCAAGGTGCACGGCGACTTTGTCACAGCTGCCACACGCGGCGCCATGGCCGTCATCGATGGCAATGTGCTGGCCATAAACCCTGGCGAGGATGCCAAAATGCAGATGTTCATCTGGAACAATATATTCTTCTCGCTGGGCTTCGATGTGCGCGATCACTACAAAGATCTGGGCGGTGATCATGCCGCATTTGTGGCGCCACGCTACGATCTGCACGGCGTGCGCGTCTACAATGCGGTGGATGTGGAAGGACTCTATACGCTGGGCACCGTTGTCATTGACTATCGTGGCTATCGCGTCACCGCCCAGTCCATAATACCGGGCATTCTGGAACGCGATCAGGAGCAGTCTGTCGTCTATGGCTCCATAGACTTTGGCAAGACGGTGCTCAGCCATCCCAAGTATCTGGAGCTGCTGCGTCAGGCGGGCAAGCAGCTCAAGATCATGCCACATTCGGTGCTCAATGAGCGCGATGAGCCCGTGGAGCTGTGCTCCTCCGTGGAATGCAAGGGCATCATTGGCAACGACGGACGTCATTATATACTGGACTTGCTGCGCACGTTTCCGCCGGATGTGAACTTCCTCAAATTGGCGGACGTTACGGTCAGCAAGGAGCTGAAGGAAATGGGCTTCCCCATAGAGCATCGCCACAAGCTGTGCTGCCTGCGTCAGGAGCTGCTCGAGGCGTTCATCGAGGATCGCTATGTGACCTTCATACGCATCGCTGCGGTGCATCTGCAGCAGCTCAATGCCAAGATGCAGGCGGAGAAGGAGTTGCCGGTCATTGCCGAAAACGCAGAGAAGAAGCCGCAAGCAGAAGAGCAGGAGCAGCCGAAGGAGCAGCAAAAGGAAAAGGAAAAGGAGCAGGAAAAGAAAAAGGAGCAGGAAAAAGAGCAAGAAAAGGAGCAGGAAAAGGAGCAAGAAAAGGAGCAGGAAAAGCCAGTTGAATCAGCGCCAACTGCCAGCGAGACCAAGAGCGCTGAGGCCATGGTGAATGCGATACGCGAGGCGCAATCGAATGTGGCAGTGTCCAACGAGCTGCAGGCATCGGAGGTGGTCAAGCGTGCCTGTGCCGCTGTGGGCTCCCTGAAGGAGAAGGAGTTCGATTTCCGCTTCAATCCGGACGTTTTCTCGCCCGGCATACGCCACGTGGACAGCGCGGAAAGCGGCAGCCAATCGCTGGCCAAGCAGAAGCGTCTGGTGCAGGACGCAGCCGAGTTTCTGGTGATCAAGCAGATACCCGCCTTTGTCAAGGAGCACATATCGCACACCACGCCCCCAATTGACGGGCAGGCGCTGACGGAATCGCTGCACAATCACGGCATCAACATGCGCTATCTGGGCAAGGTGATCAAGATGCTGTCGGAGATGCCGCGCATGGACTATCTGCATCGCATCGCGGTGCTCGAGCTGATCGTGCGCGCCACCAAGCACATCTACTACACATACATGCAGAGCACGGAGCCGCTGCATCTGTCGGCTGCCATCAGCCACTTTCTCAACTGCCTGCTGACCAACGGACCGCTCAACCCCACCGTCAGCAGCGAGGAGGCGCACAAGAAGCAGCAGCAGCATCAGCAGCGCAGCAGCAACAACGGCAGGCACAACAAGCACAACAAGCTGGCCAAACAGTCCAAGGCCGCAGCTGCCAGCTCACAGAACGGCAACCTGACGATTGTGATCGGCGGCAGTAGCTCCTCCACGTCGAGTACTTTCGACTGGACACTGATGACGCCACGTTCGCTGTGGCAGCAGATACGCAAGGAGGCCAAATCCTACTGGAACTCGGAGCTCGACTGCGAGACGATCGAGAGCGTTGTCAGCAAGTACGGCATCTTGCGCATCAGCTTGCTGCGCGCGTTCTGCCTCAAGGTGGGCATACAGGTGCTGCTGCGCGAGTACAACTTTGATTCAAAGCACAAGCCCACGTTCGGGGATGAGGATATTGTGAATGTGTTCCCGATTGTCAAGCACATCAGTCCGCGTGCCTCCGACGCGTACAACTTCTATACCTCGGGACAGAACAAGATACAGCAGGGACTGCTCAAGGATGGCTACGAGCTCATCACCGAGGCGCTCAATCTGCTCAACAATGTGTTCGGTGCGATGCACCAGGAGAACGGCTCCTGCCTCCGGATGCTGGCCAGGCTCAGCTACCTGCTGGGCGACACCCAGGACGCGCTCGCGATACAGCAGCGTGCGGTCATCATGAGCGAGCGCGTCAACGGCATCGATCATCCCGCCACAATCCTGGAATACGTAAGTTCCATAATGAATACCAGCTAATATCGTATAATCTATTTTATTCTCCTGCTCTAGACGCACTTGTCGCTCTATTCCTTTGCCAATGGACACGTGGGCATGTCCCTGAAGCTGCTCTATCGTGCCCGCTATCTCCTGGTGCTCATCTGCGGCGAGGATCATCCCGAGGTGGCGCTGATTGATGTAAGTATATCGATGCATAAATTAAATTAAATTCAATTTGTTTAAAAAACAAACTAAAACAAGTAAGGACGGAGGGAATCCGTCAAGTGCTAAAATACAGTCGGACGTAACCGACAGTCGCAGACCCGGTACTTGCTGCTACCGATTACTAACTCCCTTCTACTGATTTGTCCGTTGCATATCTACGCTGTTTCGCAATGCAAAATAAAATGTGGAGGCTGGCGAAGGAAGGAATAGGCAGGTGTATCAAAAATCTAAAACAAAACTGATCTAACTACTGCATAGGAGAACCCACATACCAAATATGAATAGACAGACAGACCGACGGAAAAAAGAATCGATTTAATGGATCGTAATCGAATCAAAGCCCGGCTCTCTAACATTGAATTTCTATTTAAAGTTGTTGGATTAATATGAATTTTCTGTTGTTCCGGCAGAGTAATATCAACCTGATCCTGCACGCTCTGGGCGAATACGAGCTGGCGCTGCGCTTTATTGAGCACGCCCTGAAGCTGAACCTGAAGTACTTCAGCAGCAAGTCGATGAACGTGGCCATCACCTATCATCTGCTGGCCCGCACCCAATCCTGCATGGGGGATTTCCGCTCTGCGCTGAACAACGAGAAGGAGACCTACTCCATTTACAAGTCACAGGTGAGTTTCCCACTGCAATTGTGCACTTTCTTCTAATTTTAACCAATATTCGCTGGCCTGCAGCTGGGCGAGGGCCACGACAAGACGCGCGAGTCGGCCGAATGCCTGCGCAGACTGACGCAGGACGCTGTGGCGCTGCAGCGCAAGATGAACGACATTTACTCCACTGGGAAGCTGACCAGCGATCTGCCGCCCTTGGCCATAACCCCGCCATCGATGGGCGCCGTGCTGGAGATGCTGAACACCATCAATGGCATTGTCTTTGTGCATTTCAGGTGCGTTAGAATTTACAAATGCTTGCATATTAGATAGTAATTAATCTGTCATATATTGTAGCCAAAAGGAGTTCGTCAAGGTGCGCAGCGAGATTGAGAAGCATTTGAAAACGAATTCGGAGGAGAACGAAATCACTGATACGCTCAAAAGAATGACGGCGAAAAGCGCCCCAGCTGAGAACCAGACTGAACAGCCAAAGCAGGAGCAGCAGCAAGAGCAGCAGAAAGAGGGCGCAGATGCCACGCCCACGCAACAAACAAACGGAGAGGAAAAGAGCGAAACACACGCCAAAGTCGCGGTTTCCAGTTGAATGCTTTGACATACGCAACTAACAAAACAAGGCATGCAGAACACACAAGCCAAAACATGCAACGTGCAACACACAACATGCAACATGCAACATACAACATACAACATACAACACTAAAAAGCATAGCAATAAGAACAATAGATTTGCAATTTGATAGCATCAGAAGTCACAAATTAGTCAACTTTTATCCAATTCGCAAACATCATAAAAAAAACCATTAAAAAAACGAAGAAAATCAAATCTGTTAATGAACAAATAAACAAAAAACAAAGGCTGCTATTGAACTGCTCATCCAAGTATCCTACGGCCATATCCTTAGTTGATAAATCGGCTTTAAACAAAAACCAACAACAAACTGTAGCTTTAGTCAAATCAAAATACAAAACACAAAACACAAAAAAACTATCAAAAACTTTCAAATGTTACACTATATACCAATCATCACCTACAGCTCTATATACGATTGTAATAATTTGTTAAACACATTTGTTGCCTTTTCATAGCATATAGTCATTACGCATATATAGATATATAGTCATACTATCCACAACACACATTATATAGTTAGTATGCATTGTTTTGTTTCAAGATTTACCTAATTTTAATAAGCGCTGAAAGTGTCTGCATAAAAAGGTCATGGTTATCTTTTTGTTATTCGATTACCATATAGATATATAGAACACACACACACACACACACACACAAATTATACACACAATACAGATAATTGTATATCATCGCTGATTTGCGTTCAAGCAAGAATCATTTAATCAGCCGAACAAAATGTTTTTTATTATTATTAAAATAAAACCCAAACGCATCAAATTCGCTGCTGTTATTCATATATAGATTAGAGATCGAAACCTAGTGGCTGGAGTATATATAGTACAGTTATAGTTATAGATAATATTATTTGCGATTCCTCGTGCTTCTCCCTCCCAACAGCCGTGATTTGTGGGATACGGCTCGAACAGATGACCGTTGATGGAAAGCCGCCAAAGCGGCAACTGGAGACATCAGCTCCGGTTCGCTCCAGACGACCTTGAAAAAATAAACCAATTTCCATTTTTATATTTCACATAATTCATGCAAATTTTAAAAGCATTAAATACCTTTAAATCATTGCAAACCGAAAGCTGCTCAATTAAAACTGTTAATCAATTTTATTGGATTATCTTTTCCGATTGGACAGTACAACAACGGCCAGTGTGTACACAGCTACGTTTTTGACAAATTAAACAGCTGGCGTTCGGCAAGTTATCGTTGTGTCGATAAACAGTTTGTCGGTTTATTATTTTTATTTATTTAAAGTTAGCTAATGATTTTATGAAAGCGTGCATTTTTCATTAATATATATTCTTATGTTGCAGCTGATAAACATAGCTAGCTTGCTCTGTTGAATAATTAATAATTTTGCGCACGATAAGTATCGATAACGAGTAGCTTGTTTGTGTGTGTGCGTGCGTGTCGGTGTCGTATTTGTTGCCGTTCGGTGCTGCTAACAGTTTTTTTTTGCGACTCGTTAAAACAACACACACACACACATACGCACGCAGAGCGGCAGGCGAGGATGTTGAGCTTGGAGGAAATAAAGTCGGAATATCCGCTGCACTGGCCCATCTGGCATGGCAACATCGAGGAGCTGCAGCAGCAGCTGCAGACGGAGAAGGTGCGTTCAGCCAGAGGGGTGGGGCACACGCCATCCATGTGTGTGTATGTGTGTGAGGGAGAGTGCATGTGTATGCACGTGTGTGTGTGTGTGTTCTGCTTACTAATTTAATTAGCGCCCCAGTGACTCGACAAACAACAACAACGATAACAGCAACAACAGCGATAACGATGACAATGATAACGATTAATAGCACTTTCATTTCAGATTGATAAGGAGAAAATCGATCCGCGGGGCCGCACGCCTTTAATGCTGGCGGTTCGCCTGGCCAATCTGCAGTGCGTCAAGTGCCTTCTAGCCGCCAAGTGCAACGCGACCTACGAGCACGCGGGATGGTCAAGTAAGTCCCCCCTACCACCACCCTGCCCTGTCTGACTGTCCGTCTGTCCGACCGTCCTTCTATTTGAACGCATTGATCTCAGCAACTATAAGAGCTAGAGCAGCCGTTTTTGAAAGGTGTATACCTTACGCAGGTCAAGTTTATTTCAAATTTTGAATGCCACGCCCCTGCCGCGAACAATGACCATAAAAAGAATAAAAATGTTGTCTTCTACGAACTGTGTTAATATCTATAATTCAGTAATATTCAACTATTTGTGTTTGCAGTTGTGCAGGAGGCGGTCTGCACGGGGGATGTGGACATATTGACGGCCATCATCGAGGTGCGGGACCTGCAGCGTCATGTGCAGCGCGTGACGCACGTGCCGAAGCTGTTGCAGCATCTGCTGGACGCTCCCGACTTCTACATCGAGATGAAGTGGGAGTTCACCTCATGGGTGCCGCTCATGTCCCGCCTCTGCCCCAGCGACACCTACAAGGTGTACAAGCGGGGCGCCAACGTGCGCATCGACACAACGCTCCTGGGCTTTGATAACAACACCTGGCAGCGTGGCAATCGCTCCTACATCTTCAAGGGGGGCAGTAAGTATCGCCATATATATATATTAACCAAATTTAATCACTTTCTTTTGCTGACAGAGGAAACTGCCACCATGATCGAAATCGATCATGAGACGCACGAGGTGATGGTGGAGCAGATGAGCAGCGATATTGGCAATATTGTCGCAATTCCCCCGCCCCTGGGCACGGTGCGTGCCCGCCTCGCCGCCCCCGTCATCACCAACAACATTGAGATGGACAAGATCAGTTTCGAGCGCAATAAATCCGGCATTTGGGGCTGGCGCAGCGAGAAGTCGGAGATCATCAATGGCTACAACTGCAAGGTCTACGGCGCCAGCAATGTCGAATTTGTGACCAAGACGCGCATGGATCACCTGAGCGAGGAACAGATTAAAGTATATAGCATTAATATCTGCAAAAGTTGAGCTCTTTGTTAATGCGGCTTCTCTGCTTTTAGAATAAAACCGCACGCACGCCTTTGCACAGTCTGCTGGGCATTGCCGATGAGGATTATGTGCCCACCACGGAGCCCACGGCTGCCATTAAAGATCGCGTAAGTTCCGGCTATAACTCCCTATTATTCATATCCTTCTATTTATATTTGATTTTTCTCTATTTGATTAGACGCCTTCACCGCGTTCCGGCGAGGCAGCTGCCGGCTTTGGCATGGAGAACGGCGATTGCGCCTCGGCTGCACTGCTGCCGGCGGAGAGCAATGGAGTTGGCTCCGCTTCTGGATCGGGGGCGAGCACGCCGCGTACGCTGATCACGCCGGAGGAGTATTTCAGTCCGGATGTGGATCTGCAGGGCCGTGATGTTGGTAGACCAAAGAATTTGAGCACAAAGGTGCAACGCTTCAAGGCGAATCTGTGGCTGGCGGAGGAGCATCCGATACGTCTGCAGGAGCAGGTGCTGCCCATATTGGATCTGATGTCCACCATGGCGAGTCCGCATGTGTCCAAACTGAAAGACTTTATAACGATGCAACTGCCCGCCGGGTTTCCGGTCAAAGTGGAGATTCCGCTCTTCCATGTGCTCAATGCGTGCATCACGTTTGGCAACGTCTTTGCCATGACGTCGCCGGTGGACAACGTGACGACGCTGCAGGAACAGGATCGCATCACCTGCCTGGTGGACGATCGCTGCTTCGATATACCCAGCCATTATGCCAGTCGTGGCGGGGATGCACGACGCCAAATGCCCCTCGATGAGGACGATATGCTGCAGTATGCCATCGAGCAGAGCCTGGCGGAGTCGAGCGGAGTCGGTGGCGGAGGCGGAGGCGCTTGTGGTGTGGACGACGACTCCGACAAGGTGGACATCTGGGAGGTGCTGCGGGGCAAGCACGCGGTCGGCACTGAGCTGCTGCCCGAGGACGATGAGCAGCTGCAGCGGTGAGTATTACAGGAAATTTTAGACGGGCCTCTGCTGAATTTCGATCACTCGGAAAAGCTTTGACTAGAGGCTTCTCTCATTGCCTACCTTAGCTTAAATACAGGGTGTGCTATCCTAAATAACTTGCAAAAATTACAGCCGATTAAAAAATATATATTTTCATTTAGTTCGATACAGTGAAATTAGTTTAGACCAACTATAGAGACAATATTAATTATTTATTTATTTAATTTTAATTTATTGAGCTTAAAATAAATTTACTTGTCTCTAAAGTGTAGAATTAGTGCAAACTATTGAATAAGTTTGCCAATTATAAAGCCATAGACTTGAATCAACAAATTTTAGAATCATTTATTTACTAACAAATTACTCGGAATCGAACTAAATAAAAATACTTGGATCTGAAAATCGGTTTATTAATTTAAAAGCTATTCAAGGTTTACATTCCGCCAAAAAAGATAGCGCACCTTGTAATATTATTCGAATTGAATTAAAAAATGATTATGATACGAGCGTAATAGTCGATTTTCAAGAGCATAAGTGAGTCCTATCATGCAAATGACGAAGCAGTTCATCCAAATGACGAACTACTTCATGCAAATGACGAATCCCTTTAGCCAGACGAACCAGTTCATCCAATACCAGATAATAAACGTTGTTTGAATGATATGAGCGTTGTTGCTCGTAAAAACGCCAATGAGACGTCATTTAAAATGATGCAAAATGTGCTCACATCGGTTATAATTCAAACGAAAAACGATGGGATTTTCAGCACAGGTTCGAGACTCTCCCTCCCTCTCTCTATTTCGATCTCTCTAAGTTGTAATACCGTAATGCTAGTCATGCCAACTCCTGCACCCAACTGCATAAACACTCCATGATTGCTCATAGGCAGCGCTTTGGCTGCTACTCCCCTGCCCGCCTGGCCCCGCCCACTCAAGAGCCGGCGCTGCGCGAACGCTCGGCATCGGCGGGGGCGCAGTTCAAAAACGATCTTAGCTATATGAAAAAGATCTTCAAGTAGTTTGCTAGCTCCCATCTCAACCAAGCTTTGTGTGTGTTTTGTGTGCTTTTTTCTTCTCCTTGGCAGCGTCCTGCAGGAGTCCATGCTGGGTGCTCATGGCCAGGCGAGCGGTTCTCCGGTATCGGAGGATGATGACGATGGCGGCTTTCGCTATATGGACACCGATTTGGCCATGGCGATGCGTCTGTCGCAGCAGGATCAGCAGATGTACGAGCTGGAGCGGCAGCGGGAACAGGAAATGATTGAGCAGGCGCTGAAGCTCAGTCTGCAGGAGCATTAACTAACCAAACGATCTAGCAATCCAACAATCCAACAATCCAACAAACCAACAAACCAACAATCAATCAATCAGTCAGTCGGGCATCAAGTTGCTGGATATCAAAATTGAAATTGTTTATACTACCATAAAATGCTAGCTTGTAAAAATTATGCGTATGTTGTACATTATTATTATTATTATCATTGATGTAATCATCTATATAATTTGCAAAACTCTCGACACTTGATGTAAATTCCCCCCCACCCATACTTATTTGCATTGTGATATGAAAGATTCCCCATTAATAAAACTCTAGAAGAAAATTAAAACTCTCAAAGGCATCACAAATTATATGATATACAACCGGTTAGTTGATAGCTTTTGCTAACAGATTTAATCTTAAGTGCTGGGGAATTCATATACATTTAAATTAAGTTTATACTTTAAACTGTACACAGTTCCATTTATTACAAATCTAAACTGAACATTTGTATCGAAAGTTGTCTGAAAACCGATATGAAAACATGTAATATCAATCGTCTGTCGCTGTGCAGCGCTTCCTAATATTCTAATTTAATTTGTAATACTACATTGTGTATACTATATTAATATTCAAATTAATCCGCATTATTTAAGATTATATTATTTTAATACAAGTGCGTACATCTTTTGCGACCATGCAAAAACATAATATAACTATGGAAAAGAAAAGCAAATCCTATTTTATTTGTGGGTTTTGGGGCATATTAATAGAAATAACCAACTATTGGAAACAAGGAAGAACCCCATTTTCGGGTAACTTTAAATATGCATAACTTAGCCAAAACTCAACCGATTATCATGCGGTAAAGTATTTTTTCATAATTTATTGTCTTGTAAAGGAATTAAATCTTAAACGATTTGTATGGTGAAATAATACCTAGAAAACCAAACCCAGGGGTATTGGGTTGAAAAATGTAGATTTTAAAGTGTTAAATTGGTTAAAAAGGGAATTCTTGAATAGTTGTTTCTAAATAAAATATATTAATTTGAAAGTTTTATTTTTTTCGTTTAAT